>PVLC010048140.1:0-10853 GCA_004027655.1 Graphiurus murinus
TATAGTTGATGTTACAAAGTTTGGCACTCTAGTAACTGGAGCAAGTATAGTTGGGTTAATTGCTGGAGTAGCTTCACAAAGTATACTAAAGGATATTTTTAACGGTTTTTTTATCATATTTGAAAAGCAAATACAAGTCGGAGACTTCGTGATTCTAAATGAAGAGTTTAGGGGAACTGTCGAAGAAATTGGTTTGAGAAGTACTAGTTTAAGAGATTGGGATTTGAGAAGAGTTACTATCCCAAATGGAAATATATTAAGTATTAGAAACTATAGTAGAAATACTATGAGAGTTGTTGTAAATGTCAGAGTATCATATGAAGAAGATCCTATGAAGGTAATAAATGCCTTGGAAGAAGTATGTGATATTCTAAATGAAAGACATAAAGAAATATTGAGTATTAAAAAAAATAAAGAAAGCTATGGTAAATTTAAAGTATATGGAGTTACTGATATAGAAGAAAGCCCCATAGGAGCAAAGTATACTATAACAGGAATTGTACAATCCAATAAGTATTTTAAGGTATTAAAAGATACAAAACTTCAAATATTAATAACTTTTAAAGACAATGGAATAAATATAGCATATCCTACACATATAAATGTTATAAAGGATAATATAAATGATTAAATTTAGGGCTATTAAATATAGCCCTTTTTTATTTGCTTACTTTCTATAGTTATAATATATTCGTAATAATGACTAGCCCAAGTTAAATATAAATAGATATAAGCTATAAAAGGGAGGAGATCATTATAACGGCGATAGATATTATTACTAGGCTATTAATCGCACTTATTATAGGTGGACTTACAGGTCTTGAAAGAGAAAAATCTTATCAGTTTGCAGGGTTTAGGACTCATATACTTGTTGCTGTAGGATCTTGTATAACATCTATAACATCAGTGATATTATTTATAGATTATGGAGGTAAAACAAGTTTAGATCCATCTAGATTAACAGCTCAGGTATTATCTGGGATAGGATTTTTAGGTACAGGAGCTATTCTTAAAAATTCAAGTGGGATAAGAGGGCTTACAACTGCAGCTGGTATATGGGCTACTGCTTGTATAGGAATTGCAATTGGTTATGGGCAATATACTCTTGGAATTCTTGCTTGGGTATTTGTATTAATAACTTTATATATATTAAAGAACATAGATAAATTACTTTTTAGGAAAAAACAAAATATTTTAACTATAGAAGTAGATGATATAAACATCATTTCTACTCTGTATAATAAATTAGAAAAATCACAAATTAAAATTAATAATATAGACATAAATAATGGAGATAAGGGATATATAGTTAATTTTTTTATTGTTTATGATAGACGAATTATGGTAGAAAAGATAATATTAGAGTTAAATGATTTAAAAAATATAATAAGTATAGATTATTTACATTAAAATATATAAAATAAGTATAGCTATAAAAAAGTTGAGGTGTGTGAAGTGAAGACAAACATAAGAGTAATAGTAGAAGGATCTACAGATTTCCCAAAAGAACTCTTGGATGAAATGGGAGTTAAAGTTGTAGGAATCAATATCGCATTTGGAGAAGATCACTATATAGGTGGAGTAGATATAACTGAAAAAGAATTTTATAAAAAAATGAAAGAAAGTAAAGAATTACCAAAAACATCTAGTCCATCTCCTGAAAGATTTATAGAGATGTTTGAGCATTGTGAAGAAGAAGAAATATTAATAGTGACATTAACATCTAAATTATCTAGTACATATAGCAGTGCTGTACTAGCTAAGAATATCTATTTAGAACACAACCTAGGAAGTAATAAAAGAATTGCAGTTGTAGATTCTTTAAGTGGGTCTATAGGTGTAGGATTAATGGTATATAAAGCGAATAAATTGATACAAGAAGGGAAATCGTTAAAAGAAGTTGTTGACTACTTAGAAGACATCAAAAAAGATATAGCTTTTTACGGGGTATTAGATACTCTTGAAAACGCTATCAAGGGCGGAAGAGTAAATCCAATAGCGGGCAAATTAATAAATGCACTTAATTTTAAAGTCATTATAGAAATTGCAGAAGGTGAAGTTAAACCTATAGATAAAGCTAGAGGAGAAAGCAATAGCATGAAAAAGCTATTTGAAAGAGTTAAAAATAACGTACATGACATAAAAAATAAAACTTTGGTCATAGGACATGCAAATTGTGAAGAAAAAGCTTATAAAATTGCAAAACATATAGAAGAAAATTATGAACATAAGGATATAATAATATCAAGTATAGGTCCTGTAATGGGAACTTACACTTCTGAAGGAGCTATATTAATAGCTGTACTTTAAAACTATAAGCTTAGAAAAGGAGCAACGAATATGGGCGTAGATAGAACTTCAATAGAAGATAAGTTTAAATGGAATATCGATACTATGTATCAATCAAATGAATCAATTAAAGATGACATTGATAAAGTAAACAGTATCATAGAGGAATTGAAATCGTATAAAGGAAAGATTTCTTCTAGTAAAGAAAACCTTTATAAAGTATTAAGTAACTCTGAAAAGGCATCAAGAATCCTTCAAAACTTATATGTATACACTCACATGAAACAGCATGAAGATACTCGTAATAATGAAAATCAAGCAAGAGCAACAAAAGCAGAAATGCTATCAACAGAACTATCAATGGCTACATCATACATAGTTCCTGAAATAATTGCTATGGATGAAAATAAGTTAAAAGAATATCTAGAAGATGAAAAGTTAAGTTTTTATAAAAAATATGTAGATGAAATTTTGAGAGATAAACCACATACTCTTACAGAAAAGGAAGAAGAAATATTAGCTGGTGTATCGGATTTAAGCACAGTTCCTGAAAATGTATATGAGATGTTTTCTTTTGCCGATTTAAAATTTCCTGAAATAAAAGGAGAAGATGGTAAAGACATAAGAATAACTCATGGTAATTATTCGACTTTCTTAAAAAGTAAAGATAGTAGAGTAAGAAAGGATGCTTTTGAAGCTGTATACTCAACATATGAAGATTATAAAAATACTTTTGCATCAACATTATATGGAGGAATAAAAAGTGAAATTTTTTATTCTAAGATGAGAAATTATAAATCTGCAATAGAAAGTTCATTATTCCAAGATGATATTAGTGTAGATGTATATTACAATTTAATAAGTGCAGTAGATGAAAACTTAGATACGTTAAATAGATATGTAGATATAAGAAAAAAATATTTAAATATTGATGATATGCACATGTATGATTTATATGTGCCTATAACATCTAACTTTGATATGAAGATAACTTATGAAGAAGCACAAGATATAATACTGAAGGCTTTAAAACCATTAGGTGAAGAATATCTAAGTATAGTAAAAAGAGCATTCAATGAGAGATGGATAGATGTGTATGAAAATGAAGGTAAGCAAGGTGGTGCTTATTCTTGGGGAAGTTATGATTCATCTCCATATATATTAATGAGTTATAAAGATGACTTAAATTCACTATTTACATTAATCCATGAATTAGGACATTCAATGCACAGTTATTACTCAAAGCATAGTCAAGAATATTTATATTCTTCATATAAAATATTTGTAGCAGAGGTTGCATCTACTTTAAATGAATTACTTTTAGTTAACTACCTATTAGAAAATTCAAGTTCTAAGGAAGAAAGAATATATTTATTAAATTATTACTTAGAACAGTTTAGAACTACTGTTTATAGACAAACTATGTTTGCAGAATTTGAAAAGATAACTCACGAGAGAGTAGAAGCTGGTGAACCACTTACTGCTAAAGAATTTACTGATATATATTATGATTTAAATAAAAAATATTATGGTAAATCATGTATAGTAGATGAGGAAATTGGATTAGAATGGGCAAGAATTCCTCATTTTTATTCTAATTTTTATGTATATAAGTATGCAACAGGATTTTCAGCAGCCAGTGCTTTAAGTGAGAAAATATTAAATGAAGGTAAAAGTGCAGTTGAAAAATATATAGAGTTTTTAAAAAGTGGAGGTTCGGATTATCCACTTAATCAGCTAAGAGCAGCTGGTGTTGATATGGAGAAAAAAGAATCTATAGAAAAAGCATTAGATGTATTTAAAGAATTAGTAGAAGAATTAGAAAGAGAATGTTAATTAACATTCTCTTTTTTTATGCAAAAATACATCAAAATATTAAATTTACTTTAACTTAACATAACTTTACTTCTATTTAACCTTATTTACTTTTAGTTAACTAATATCTAATTTACATTTAACATAAGTAATTTATTATTTAAATATAGAAAAAATTATTTAAGATTTAAACGAGGACAGTATTTAATTAAGAATATATGAATTTAAAACTAATTTTTAAATTACGGAGGAAGTATTTATGTTTAGTAAAAAGATAGGAACTTTATTGGCAAGCACAGTGATTGTAGGATTATTAGCTGTAGGTTGTGGAACAACAGGTCCAGGGTCAGATAAAGTAGCTATATCGGGATCAACATCAGTTGGACCAGTTATAGAAAAAGAAGCAGAAGAATTTAAATCACACAATTCAGATGTATCAGTTGAAATAAATCAATTAGGATCATCGGCAGGTATAAAAGATGCAATAACTGGAGTAGCTCAAATAGGTATGGCATCTAGGGACCTTAAACCAGCAGAAAAGAAAGAAGGACTTAAAGAGACTAATATAGCATATGATGGAATCGCTATAATAACTCATAAAAATAATAAAGTTAAAAACATTACTATGAATCAAATAAAAGATATATATACAGGAAAAATAACTAACTGGAAAGAAGTTGGGGGTAAAGATGCTCCTATAGTAGTTGTTTCAAGAGAAGAAGGTTCAGGTACAAGAGATGCTTTCCAAGCAATAGTAGGATATAACTCAACTGAATTAGTTAAAGAAGCACAAATAAGTGATGGAAATGGGAATATAAAATCAACAGTATCTAGTAATGAAAATGCAATAGGATTTACATCTTTTAGCTATGTTGATAATAGTGTAAATACATTAGATGTAGATCAAATTTCTCCAACATCACAAAATGCTAAAAATGGAGATTATAAATTAGCTAGACCGTTTTTATTAGTGTATAAAGAGAAAGCACTATCAGAAAATGGAAAGAAATTTATAGATTATATATTAAGTGAAGAAGGTCAAAAAATTGTATCAGAAGAAGGATTAATAAGTGTTAAGTAATTGCTAAATAACTAGTAATTAAAATGGAGGTATTTATGTTAGCTAAGGAGCAACTAGTTGATTCTAGGAACAATAATAAAATGAAATATACAATGGAAAAAATAGCTAAAAACATATTTATGCTAAGTGCATTAGTAGCTGTAATAAGTTTATTACTTATAATAGGATTTGTTTTTTACAAAGGGCTTACACCATTTATATCGAAAGGATATTCTTTTATAGATTTTATAACAGGTGCATCTTGGGTTCCAAGTGCGGATCAATATGGAATACTACCGATGATAGTTGCATCTATAATATCTACAATAGGGGCATTATTAATAGGGGCTCCTATTGGAATACTTACAGCAGTTTTTATAGCTGAAGTTGCACCTAAAAAAGTAGCTAAACTTATAAGTTCAGGAGTGGATTTATTAGCAGGAATACCATCTGTACTATATGGATTATTTGGATTAGCAATAATAGTTCCGACTATACAAAATATATTTAATTTACCTAAAGGACAAAGTTTATTAGCAGTAGTATTGGTGTTATCTATAATGATGCTCCCTACAATAATAGCAGTTTCAAAGACAGCTATTAAGGCTGTACCTAATGCTTATAGAGAAGGTTCTTTAGCTCTTGGAGCATCAAAGATAGAAACTATATTTAAAGTAGTTTTACCTGCAGCTAAATCAGGAATATTAGCAGCGGTAGTTTTAGGAACGGGAAGAGCTTTAGGAGAAACAATGGCTGTGATGTTAGTTGCTGGGAACTCACCAGTTTTACCAAACTCTATTATGGATAGCGTAAGACCTCTTACAACAAACATAGCATTAGAGATGGGATATGCATTCGGAACACATCAAGAAATGTTATTTGCTACAGGAGTAGTATTATTTACATTTATATTAATACTGAACTTAGTATTAAGTAAACTTTCTAATAAGGCAGGCATGTAATATGAGAAAAATAAAGGAAAATATATTAAAGGCTGCAGTTTTACTGTCAGCGGTATTTACGATAGGAATGTTAGCTGTAATAGTTGGATTTATATTCATAAAAGGTATAGGAGGTATAAACTTAAATTATTTAATTAGTGATTACTCAGCTGGAGGCAGTGGAGGAATACTACCAATGATAGTTACAACTTTATATACTGTATTTTTATCAATATTAGTTGCTACACCTATTGGAGTATTGGCAGCAGTTTATCTTCAAGAATATGCTAAAAAAGGTAAAATTGTTGATATTGTAAGGTTTGCAACGGAAAGTTTGGCAGGTATTCCATCTATTGTATATGGTTTATTTGGAGGTATATTCTTTGTTGTTACATTACAAACGGGGTACTCTATAATTGCTGGTTCTTTAACTGTAGCAATAATAATTTTACCAGTAATAATACGTACTACAGAAGAAGCATTAAAAACAGTTCCAGATGGATATAGAGAAGCATCTTTAGCAATGGGAGCGACAAAGTTTCAAACACTATATAAGGTTATAATTCCTAGTGCATTACCAGGTATATTATCAGGAATAATATTATCTATAGGACGTGTAGTTGGAGAATCTGCAGCAATACTATTAACAGCAGGTACGGTTGCACAAATGCCAGGATCTATATTTGATAGTGCGAGAACATTAACAGTTCAATCTTACTTAATAGCAAAAGAAACTGGTAATATACAAGCAGCAGCTAGTGTAGGAGTAGTATTAATAGTAATAGTTTTATGTTTAAATACTTTAGCTAAGTTTATAGTTAAAAAGTTTAGTAAGGAGAGCTACTAAGATGAATAATATAAAAATAAATGTAGAAAATTTAGAGTTGTTTTATGGAGATAATAAAGCTTTAAAAGGTATAAATATGAAAATAAAAGAAAATAAAGTTACAGCGCTTATAGGGCCTTCAGGCTGTGGGAAATCAACGTTTTTAAGAACATTAAATAGAATGAATGACTTAATAGAAGGTGTTAGAATAAAAGGAGAAATATTAGTTGATGGAGAAGATGTATATAAGTCTGATGATGTTATAAAACTACGTACAAAAGTAGGAATGGTTTTTCAAAAACCTAATCCATTCCCTATGAGTATATATGATAATGTTGCATATGGACCAAGAATTCATGGGATAAAAGATAAAGCTACTTTAGACAAAATAGTTGAAGAAAGTTTAAGAGGAGCAGCTATTTGGGAAGAAGTAAAAGATAGATTAAATAAATCTGCATTAGGTTTATCTGGAGGGCAGCAACAACGTATATGTATAGCTAGAACTATAGCTATGAAGCCAGAAGTTATACTAATGGATGAGCCTACATCTGCATTAGACCCAATCTCTACATCTAAGGTAGAAGAATTAATAGAAGAATTAAAAGATAAATTTACTATAGTAATTGTTACTCATAATATGCAACAGGCAGCTCGTGTATCTGATGAAACGGCATTTTTCTTATCAGGAGAAGTTATTGAATTTGATGAAACTAAAACTATATTTACTAACCCAAGAGATAAGCGTACGGAAGATTATATAACGGGAAGATTCGGATAGGATATTTAGGTTAAACTATAAAACAATCAATAAAAGGAGTTAAAATATGATCAACAGTAGCTTAGAGTTAAATATAAATACACTTATAAACTACACATTAAAAATGTTTGATAAGAGCGAAGAAATTTTAGAAAATTCTATGAAATATATGATAAGTAAAGATGTAGAGAATGCAAAGAAAATTTCTAAAGAAGATGACGAAATAGATGATTTAAGAGATTATATAAGAGATAGAAGTATTGAGCTTATGGCTTTAAAACAACCTATGGCAAAAGATTTAAGAGTTATATATGCTTTAGAAAGTATATGTTTAGAATTAGAGAGAATAGGAGATTATTCTGTTAATATAGCCGATGAAGTTGTAAAAATTGGAGAAGAAGAGTATATAAAAGAACTAATAGATATTCCTAAAATGAAAGAAGTTTGTATAGATATGATAAAGAGTGCGAAAAATGCTTTAGAAAATAAAGATGAGAAATTAGCATATAATACAGCTCTTAAAGATGATTTTATTGATAAATTATATGATCAAGTTCAAGAGCATACACTTAGAATTATGCATGAAAAAGAAATAAATATAGATCAAGGAGTAAGGCTTTTATTCATCGGCAGATATTTAGAAAGAATTGGAGATCATACAACAAATATATGTGAAAAAATAATATATGCACTAAAAGGTGATATGATAGAGATTGGATAAAACTACAAATTAAGTAGTTTTATTTTTTTATGCTAATATTTTATAAACTATAAACATATTTATTAAATAGAGGCTATAGATATTAATATAAGTGGTAATAATTATTATTATATAGTTCTTATTAATTACATAAAGGGGAAATGGGGATGAAGAGAAGAATTAAACCTATTTTATTAAATTTGTTTATAGTAGGTATACTTTTATTTTTAATATTTCTTATGTACGAAAATATTTTTGAAAGAACTCAAGAAGACACAAATAGCAACATAGAGGTCAAGCTATTAGATAGTGATGCATTAACACTAACTCAACTTATGCTAAAAACTAGTGATATTTGTAATAGAGGGCCAAGACCTAAGCCAGAAAAAATTGCATATATAACTATAGATGATGGACCTTCAAAATATACTGATGAGATTTTAGACATACTCAGAAAAAATAATGTAAAAGCTACTTTTTTTATGATAGAGGGAAATATGAAAACATATCCTGAAGCATTAAAAAATATAGCTAAAGAAGATCATTCTCTAGGATTTCATAGTGTGAGCCATGACATAAATGTTTTATATAAAACACCTGAGGCAACTGCCAATGAGTTTAACAAATGTAAAAATACTTTAGAAAAAATAACTAATAAAACATCTAACTTAATAAGATTACCATATGGAAGTAAACCATATGCACCAAAAGAATCTTACGAAGAGTTATTAAAAGAGGGTTATAAAATTTGGGATTGGAACTTAGATACACAAGATTGGAGAGCTACATCAGAACAAATAGTTGAAAGTGTAAAAACATATGGGCCTCAGCATAAAGAGATAGTTTTACTTATGCATGAAAAAGAACAAAGTGTAAGAGCTCTTCAAGGAATAATAGATGAATTAGAAAATCAAGGATATACTATACTTCCTATTGAAGAGAGAGAAAATCCTAAAAATTTCTGGAAACAAAATTTAAGTAAATGAATATAATGCTTATAAATATTGACAATAATAATATGGATTATATATAATTAAAAGATAAATAGAATAATTAAAGACTAAGAAAAAGAGGAGTATGCAAGCTCAACTTACAGAGAGGAAAGTTCATCGGCTGAAAAACTTTCTAAGAAACGAATTGCAGAAGGTAGCTTTGGAGTTTCTAAGCAGAAATAGTAGTAAGCTTAGACGGTGAGAATCGTTAAATTCATTAAGAGTTATATAAATTTTAAATTTCAAGTTTATATAAAATTAAGGTGGTAACGCGAGCTTTTCGTCCTTAAATGGATGTAAAAGCTCTTTTTTATTATAGAAAATTAATTTTAAAATATCAAAATAATAGGAGGAATCTATATGGAAAATACTAACTTATCAAAAACGTATAATCCAAAAGACTTTGAATCAAGATTATATTCAAAGTGGGTAGAAGAGGGATTATTTAAATCTAAGCCAAACCCAAATAAAAAGCCATTTACAATAATGCTTCCCCCACCAAATATAACAGGACAATTACACATGGGGCATGCTCTTGATCATACTTTACAAGATATACTTATAAGATGGAAGAGAATGGACGGTTATGAAACTTTATGGCAACCAGGAACAGACCATGCATCTATAGCAACAGAAGTTAAGGTTGTTGAAAGAATTAAAGAACAAGAAGGAAAAACTAAATACGAACTAGGAAGAGAAGAGTTCTTAAAAAGAGCTATGGACTGGAGAAATGAGTTTGGTAGAAAAATAGTTGACCAAATGAAGCAGTTAGGAGATTCTTGTGACTGGGATAGAGAAAGATTTACAATGGATAAAGGATGTAATGAAGCCGTTACTGAGTTCTTTGTGAAACTATATGAAAAAGGTCAAATATATAGAGGAAATAGAATAATAAACTGGTGCCCAGATTGTAAAACTACATTATCTGATGCAGAGGTTGAACATGAAGAACATGATGGAAAGTTCTATCATATAAAATATCCAATAGCAGGTAGTGAAGAGTTTTTAGAAATAGCTACAACTAGACCAGAAACAATGCTAGGAGATACAGGTATAGCAGTAAACCCTGAAGATGAGAGATACACTCATTTAGTAGGAAAACATGCAGTACTTCCTTTAATAGGTAGAGAACTTATAATAGTTGCTGATGATTATGTTGATTTAGAGTTTGGTACTGGTGCAGTTAAAATGACTCCAGCACATGACCCTAATGACTTTGAAGTAGGTCAAAGACATAATCTTGAAAAGATAAATGTAATGAATGAAGACGGAACTATGAATAAATTAGCTGGTAAGTACGAAGGTATGGACAGATATGAGTGTAGAAAACAACTTATAGCTGACTTAGATGAAGCTGGATACTTAATAGCTATAAAAGATCATAATCACAATGTAGGGTCTTGCTATAGATGTAAAACTGTAGTTGAACCAAGATTATCTGATCAATGGTTCGTTAAGATGGATGAATTAGCA
>PVLC010048141.1:0-10851 GCA_004027655.1 Graphiurus murinus
CCCTTTATGACTGAAACAAGATGGCAAATGACTTCATCTTTTTTTAGAAAATGACTTCATTATGACAGCCAACCGGCTTCCAAAGCCACTAAGAGGAGCCTACAAAGTCACAGCTGTTACTTTTTCTAACAACTAAATATTGATTTCATTTTAAATGTCATTTCAAAAGAACTAATGAGTTCTTCAAAGTACTATAACTTATGAGCAAGAATTACACTGAGGAGAGTACAATGAGAAGTCTATGCCTTGTTCAGTGAAGATGATTATAAAGAATGACGGAACAATTGGTTAGAAAACAGTCCACTGTGGCAGTCTTAGACAGTAAGCAGACATGTTTAGGAGCACTGTAAGTCACTCATGAATAACACAGTAAACCAAAGAATGCTCATGTTGACCTCCAAACAACATAAAAAGCACTTAATTGATACAAAATACATGACACAAATTTTTCAATAACTACCTTATTTCAAAGGACACATGACTATTATTTGTGGATTACTTTAAATATCGTTTAAGTATTATTTAAAATATTATTTAAACTAACTCATGAAATTTAAAACTTTTTTTTTTTTTTTTTTTTTTTTTGCGGTACTGGGGATTGAACTCAGGGGCATTCTACCTTCGAGCTATACCCCCAGCCCTAATTTTTATTCTTTATTTTGAAACCGAGTCTCACTAAGTTGCGGAGTGCCTCACTAGGTAGCTGAGGCTGGCCGCGAACCCGGATCCTCCAGTCTCAGCCTCCCGAATGCTGGGATTACAAGTGTGCGCCACCACTCCCGGCCCCCAGTCCTATTTTTTATTCTTTATTTTGAAACCGGATCTCACTAAGTTGTGGAGTGCCTCACTAGGTAGCTGAGGCTGGCCGCGAACCCGGATCCTCCGGTCTCAGCCTCCCGAATGCTGGGTTTACAAGCGTGCGCCACCACGCCCGGCTTAAATTTAAAACTCTTGAATCCCAAGTATAATGGGGAAAAAATGTCATTCAATTAAAACTGTTTAATTCTCTATTAAAAATCTTTTCTTGGCACTTATCACTACTTCTATTACTAAAAAGTTTTAAAATAAGTTTTATATATTGACCAAAAATAATCTGAAGCAAATTATAGCACAATGGAATATCAGTGACCACTATTACATTATATCAAATACTTATGGACAATCCTAAATGTTAAAAATATTTAATGAAAAAACTGAGACAAACCATTTAAAAAGTCGAGTTTATGTGCATCTGTGAATGTGTCTGTATATAAATGTGTGTGTATACCCACACAGACATACATAAAACCTTTCATAAGTGCTAAGCTGTCGTCCCCAGTTCAGTCTCATATCCAACTGCCTATTTGATATTTCCACTGCACTACCTAGCTGGCACCTCAAATTTAATCCAGACTCACGTGTTAGAGGTGGTGGCAATCCCTATCCCTTCAGTAGTCAAGGACAATCTTGAATCATTTTAACTCCTCTTTCCCTTTCAAACCCCACATCCACTCAGCAAATCCTCTTCATTCTACCTTTTAAATATACCCAGACCCGACTCATGTCTCATCGCCTCTTCTGCTGGACCACACCACTTCTCACTTTAATTACTGCAATCGCTGCTTCCTGACAGGTCTCCCTACTCGATTTTGCACAGCTATAGTCTATTTTCAATACCACAGTGAATGATCCTTTTAAGACTGAAGTCATGTCCGACAAGAGATGAGCAAACAAAATGTAGTCTATCTATACAGGGCATTCTGGATTACTTTCAACAATCAAGCTGGGGAAATGCAAATTAAAACCACAATGAGATATCATCTCACCCCAGTTAGAATGACTATTGTGAAAAAGACAAAAAAATAAATGCTGGTGAGAATGTGGAGAAAATGACACTATTACACACTTGGTGGGAATACAAATTAAGTACAGGCATTATGGTAAACAGAATGGAGATTTCTTAAAAAAAACTACCATATGATCTAGCAATTCCACCACTATGTCTATAACAAAAAAGATAAAACCATTATACCAAAAAGATACCTGCACTCCCATGTTTACTGCAACACTACTCTCAATAGCTAAAATATGGAATTAACCTACATGCTCTTCACTAGATGGATAAAATATGGTAAGTATGCACAATGGAATATTACTAAGACATAAAAAATAATGAAAATCTGACATTTCCCACAACACCGATTGAACCAGAGGTCCTTAAGTGAAATAAGCCAGACAGGAAAGACGAATGCCATGTCCCCTCTCATTTGTGGAAACCAGTCAGTCGGTCTTATAGAAGAAAGGAATGGAGTAGCAGTCACTAGAGACTCGGAGGGGAGGGAAGGAAAGAGGTTTAGTAAAGGACACAAAAACATAGAAAGGGGGATTAGTTCTGATTTTCTATAGCACAGTAAGGTACGTGTTGGTTAAAACATAATAGAATATATTTTAAAACGACTGGAAGAGTACAAATGTCCAAACACAAAAATTATTGTTTAGAGATGGAAATGCTTATGACTCTGAATTGATTATTACATACCACTTACACATATCAAATTATCATAATGTAGCTCATAAGGACGTACAAATATTACATCTCAAGTTTTTTTTTTAAATTCTATTCTTGGGGACGTAGCATAGCAGTAAAATACCTGTCAGACACAAAGCTCTGAGTTTAATTCTATTGTTAAAAAAAACTCTAAACAAAAACACTGAGTGACTCTCTAAGAAAACCATAGTACAGTTGGTTTCCCCCTTTTCACTCTAAATCTCCACCTAAGCTATAATTCTACTAAACAGAATTCTAATTGTCAATGACCCGCAGATAGAGTAAGGATTCAAATTTTGGATCCATTTCTTATTTGGTATGTGAAATTGGCCAATTTGTACAGCCTTTCCTTCAACTTTGGTTTCCCCATTTAGAGGATGGAAATAAAAATAGAACCTCCCTCAGGGGAGGGGACAACTGAGATAAAACACAATGCTGCTGGGTGTGGTGGCACAAGCTTGTAATCCCAGTACTTGGGAGGCTGAGACAAGAGGACCAAGGGTTCACAGACAACCTCAGCTACTTACTGGGGCCCTCTACAATGTAGTGAGAACCTGTTTCAAGATAAAGAATAAAAAATAGGGCTAAGAGTGTATCTCAGAAGTAGAATGGCCCTGGGATCAATCCCCAGTACCAAAAAAAAAAAAGAATATAGCATCACCTTGAGCTAAGCATTATAGGAAATTTGACGTTCTCATTTTAGTCTCTCAGTGATCTCTTAACCCACATTATCATCCCTTTTAATATTTGAGGGTGGTTTCTCAGCAGTTATGTGGTTTATACAAAGTCACAGGATTACTGATAGAAGACTGAGTTTGATCCTACAAATGTCAAAGGCACCGAATCTTTCCTCTTGCGCCAATGACACCACCACATAAAATTTTCAAAAACATAACTTTGCAGCCAGGTATGGTGGCACAATCCCCATAATCCCAGCAGCTGGAAGGCTGAGACAGGAGGATCACAGGTTTGAGGATAGCCTCATCAAGTAGTGAGACTCTCATCAACCTAGCAAGACCCTGCTTCAAAATAAAATAGCAGCTCGGAGGTAAAATGCCCTGGGTCCAATCCCCAGTACCAGAAAAAATACTAATAACTTTTCTTCCAAGTTAATCTGAACCACAACCAGAGTATCAATGCAAATGACTTTTCAGCAATCCAACCACAGCTGTGAACACACAGCATCCATCCAGATCTACCAACCACTAAATGTCATTGATAAGCCACTTCCTATCAGACTTCCCAGCTGTGAGTCCATTTCTTGTAGCAATAATGAAATACCTGAGACTGGGTAATGTTTAAAGAAGGGAGGTTTATTTACCTCACATTTCTAGGAACTCCAGGGCGTAACATAACAATGGCTCAGCTCTGGTGAGAAACTTATGGCAAATGGTGTCACAACTGCAGGAGCCCAGGCACAGGAAATGATCACACCTCAAGACAGGAGGCCAGAGAGGCATCCGGGCCCCAGGCGCAGCTGGACTTGCTCTCCTGAGCACTGACTCAGGCCTCCTCCTCAGCACTACTGTAATCCCGTCTAAGCCCTTTGGAGGGCAGGGCCTCCAATGATGCAAGGACCTCCCGTGGGGCCCCCTCTGTTTTAAATTCATTTGTGCACTGTAATTGAACATGATAGTGACATCCGTATGTGGACATACCACTCTGTTTCCTTCCCCAGATCTTCCTTTACCTCCAACCTCCTCAATCCCTGTCCACTACTCTAGTGACCTCCCCTCTAATTTATGTGAGATTCCTTTCTTTCCTTGTTTTCTAGTTTCCACATAGGAGAGGGAAACAGGCGGGAGCCCCACCTCTTAGAGGTGTACACTACATCCCTATATGGCCGGGCGAAGGACCAGGCCTCCAACGCGTACAAGCACAGGGGCCACTCAAACCACAGCAACACTCACGGAAAGCTCACACCACCGGAATCAACGCAGTCGGAACTGATGGGACACAAGGCACGAAGTCACAGACGATAGGGAAGTGGGTG
Source organism: Graphiurus murinus (assembly GCA_004027655.1). NCBI lineage: Eukaryota > Metazoa > Chordata > Mammalia > Rodentia > Gliridae > Graphiurus > Graphiurus murinus. Next base: position 4,521 of record PVLC010048141.1, read on the forward strand.
GCAGTAGCGGCTGCCTTGGACGTCATTCAAATTAACTGAAAAGTTTAGATAAGTTACCTGCCCCTTGTAGTTTTGCATTTCCTCCTCTCTTAATGGGAAAATACTCCACAGGGTGTTGTGAGAAACACAAAGTAGTCGCGTCTTTTTTACACGAGTTATTTAAACAAATTCTTCCAGAAGGCCAGAAGGGGTTTACAGTCACAAACCTACTTTAGAGATGAAAACACTTAGATTCCGCCAAGAGTACCCAGTCCCCAAGTTGCCCAGGTCAGAGAGAATCTAAAAATGCTTCATAAACATTTTGTATACAGCCTCTGAAGCTGCAGCAGTATTATGCCTAGAACCGACAGGCCCTCCTGACAGTCAAGCACGGGGACTTTTGCTCTTCTTCAAAAAAAAAGGACAATCTAATCTTCTCTCAGCTTCATATTATGATCTCCTAAATTACTAACTGTATGTAAAATTTTAAAACTTCAATATCTATCACTCTGTGCTGCCCAATACCCAGAGAAACTCCACATACAGTAGACATCCACTATGTATTTGCTGAACAAACCATTGAATGTAAAATGCTTATGGGCTCCTTGTATTAGGAACTATCTACAAACACTACGGTTTGTAAAGCATATAAAAATCTCACTTAATGTTCACAACAGCCATAGAAACATTACTATGCCCACTTCAAAAATGTAGGAGCAAAGAAACAAAAGCAGAACTTTCTTCATGTCACCAGGCCGATTGCTTGCAGAGTCAAACTGGAATGGGCTTTTGACAAAAATCAAAGCTGGTAACTTCTTACAGTCTCATGCTGTGCTCACAGAAAAGTGCATCTCGCTTCCATAAGGACACCTTGTTTTATGCAAAAGTAGGACTTGTGATAACTTAACGGATGAACAGGATTTCTGGAAGTGGAGACAGGAGGCCATTACAGGCAGAGAAATAAGCGGAAGCACAAAGAAGACAGACAGACAGCAAGAGACCAATGTGAGAAGAGATATTGGTATCATCACCTAAACAAGCACTCAACTTAGGAGAACACAGACAGGTATGCAGGAGGTTCGGAAAAATAAACAGTAGTGGGAAAACATTAGAGTGGATAAATTCGGAAGTAGAGAAGCCAAATCCTAATTCTTAAGTCAAGGGGTAACGAGGTTAGGGTATAAGCTAAGATGGAGAAATGGAAGGGACAAAGAAATAAAGAAAGAGTAGACAGGCATCAACAATAATATGAGTCAAAGAACAGAACTGAGAATCCAATTACTGGAAGAATAACCAGGCCATTAAAAATTTTTTGCACATATAAGGTTTAGAATAAGGAAAAACAAATCCCTTTAATTTTGAATTTTATTACTTAAAAGAAAAAGGAGAAATCAAGAAAAGAACTGGAGATTTTCACAATTAATTCTCAGACATCTGTGCAGTGATCCACCTGTAACATATAAAAAAAAAATTACAAAAATCAGGAATCTTCTAGCATGGCTCCAAAAATATGTAAAGAATATTCATTAAAATGGTGTGTGTGTGTGTGTGTGTGTGTGTGTGTGTGTGTGTGTGTGTGTGTGTTGCTGGGGAATAAACCCAGGGCCTCCTGCATGGGAGTCAAGTGCTCTACCCCTAAAGCTACCCCAATCCAAACTCTTCATGACAAATAACTCAAATGCCCAAACAATACATTGTAAACACACACATCTACCAGATCTGATCAAAGGAAAAGGAAAGTGGCCGAACATGAATGTGGTAAACTAAATTTCTCTTCACCAAAATACTCCTTAGAACATAAGAAACTTTTGTGATATCTCCATTTTTATCTCCCAGTTTCCTGTTAGCTTTCCCTCAATCTAATAAGACCTATGTTTGGTTTTATATTTCAAAGTTTTTTAATAATTTACCAGAGAATAAAATTAATGGTTCAAAAATATGAATCATTTTTGTAAAGTAACTTTTGATTATTACTGGCAGAAAGCCATAAAACCACTTAGGTGCAAAGTTAAAAACATCGAAACTAGTAAAAGTGTTCTACAGAATTACATGAAGTAGGCCAGGGATGTAGCTCAGTGGAGAACGTTTGCCTGTCACACATAAGGCCATGGGTTCGATCCCCAACACCACAAAAAAAAATAAACAAAAGCGTAGATTTAATTTAAAAAAGAAGAATTATATGAAGCAATGATCTTAAACTGATGATTACATGAAAACACAGCATTTGGTAATAAAATAGGTGACCCCCGAAAAAATACATCTGAAAAGAATTGAAGATCCAAGATATAAAAAGGCTTTTGTACACACACACACACACACACACACACACATACACTATATATATAGTGTGTGTGTGTGTGTGATATATATATATATATATATATATATATAGAAAGAGAGAGAGTGTGTGTGATATATACAGAGTGTGTGTGTGTGTGTGTGTGTGTGTGTGTGTGTGTGTGTGTGTATACATACTGTATACAGAGTTTGGGCCAAATGAAAATGATGTAATATCCACAAGGAGAAATATTATACAGTCACTAAAATCTATTCTATAGAGGTTTTGTGGGAAGGAGAGGGTTACTGTGGATTGAACCCAGGGGCTGCCTACCTCTAAGCTACACTACTAGCCCTTTTTATTTTGAAACAGGGTCTCACTAAGTTACCTAGCACTGACTTCATACCTGAGAGCCTCCTATCTCAGCTTCCAAGTAGTGCCCAGGTGTACACTACCACACTCTGCTAGAAGTTTCTAATATATTTAGAAAACATAAATCATACTGTTTAAAATTTAATAAAATCCTATGTATGTATACGTAAATATATATGTATCCCAAATACATGTGGAAAGCAAAAAAATTAAAATTTTGATCTCTGGGAAAAAGAATTACAGGTGTTTTTATGTTCCCTATATTGCCCAACATTTTGCTATTTTTCCTTAGTGTATCAACATGACTTAAACCATAACCAAACAATAGGTTCTGGCAAAAGTAGCCCTTTACTAATAGTAGTCACTAAATACAAAACAGATTCCCAACTCTTTCTTCTTAACATTCAAACTATATCAGGAGTAACATCTTTTAACTGTAAAAGGGGAGAGCCAAGGACTCCATACTACAGAATTCCATAGCCTATCCTACCATTTATCAAAATCGAGTTTTGTATTCTTTCCACACAAGTCTCATAAAAACTAAGGACAAACCTGTTGATTAAGCAACAAACCTGTTGCAACAAGTTCAGTTTGAACCATTTATCACATGTAAAGGTATTTTAACATTGCTTTGAAACATTCCAAACGTTGTCTACCAAGTTATTTGATTCTCACAATCTTAAGATGACTGCTAGTTCAATTTCAAAGAGAAGGATCCACACCCACATGGATGACCATAAAAATAAAAACGAAAGGCAGGTGTGATGGTACACACTTGTAATCCCAGTACTTGGGAGGCTGAGACAGAAGGATCGCAGGTTCACAGCCAGCCTCAGCAACTTAGCAGGGCCTCCCTCAAATTAGTGAGACCCTATTTCAAAATAAAAAATAAAATAAAATAGGGCTGGGGGTGTAGCTCGGAGGTAGAATGCCCCTGGGTTCAATCCCCAGTACCACAATAAATAAGAGGGGAAGAAAGGAAGGAAGGAGAGAGGGAGGGAGGGAGGAAGTACTGGCCAGCATGTGGAAAAATGGAAGTCAAGTACACTGCTGACAGGAATGCAACATGATGTAGCCTTGTTGGAAAAGCGTTGTCAATTCCTCAATAAAATAAGCCAGAATATAGTGAGGCTCTCCGCAACTTAGTGAGACTCGGTTTCAAAATAAAGAATAAAAAATAGGGCTGGGGGTGTAGCTCGGAGGTAGAATGCCCCTGAGTTCAATCCCCAGTACCGCAAAAAAAAAAAAAAAAATAAGCCAGAATAACTACATGACGTAATATTCCACTTCGAGGTGTTATCAGTGGCTGTTATCAGCGGCTATTTGGGAGTGGGGGATAGGAGGTGACTGCTTAAAGAGTTTAGGGTTACCTGATATTTGCACAGTAGTGGAGAATGTATTTAATGTTACTGAATTTTAAATTTGAAAATGGTTAATTTTATAGTATGGCAAATATATTAAGTGTATTTGATCACAATTTTAAAAGTAGGGAGAGGGAGCCTTATGTAAAATCCCCGAGGAGTAAAATTCAAGACACGTCTCTGCACAAGTATGAAGGAGTGTTCTGAAGTACAAAAAAAAAAAAAAAAAAAAGGTTCAAGGAAGTGGGAAAGGCAATAAAACTGTTAGTTCAGTTCAAGTCTAGCCTGCAGCTGATCCGGGGTAAGCTCCACAGCCTCGCTGGCACCAGGGAGTTGGCCCACCTTGAGAGCAGGCCAAGCCCTTCCACCCCACACCAGCCAGTCAGGGCTGCAGGTTGCCCGCCCGCCTGCTGGAAGGAGGGGAGGTTAATGTCTCAGGCATCCCTGGGTGGTGAGAACAGAGCTGAGTCACAGAGTGTGCAGGTAAGGGGCGGGCAGACACTGCCCAGGTAAAAAGGGATGCATCCGGGTGGGGTCCCACCCACGTCTCCAACCTGCAGGAAACCGCGACTTAAGAAAATCAGTGACTTATCTAGGGCCACAAAGCAACTACGATTGAAATTTGAAATGCATACTCTTGACCTCTTAACTCATGCCCTTGCCCTCTCCACCTCTGCATGGATTTCTACTATTAAAACATAATGGCATCCGGGCGTGGTGGCGCACGCTTGTAATCCCAGCATTCGGGAGGCTGAGACCGGAGGATCCAGGTTCGAGGCCAGCCTCAGCTGCTTAGTGAGGCACTCTGCAACTTAGTGAGACCCTGTTTCAAAATAAAGAATAAAAAGTAGGGCTGGTGGTGTAGCTCGAAGATAGAATGCCCCTGAGTTCAATCCCCAGTACCGCAAAAAAAAAAAAAAAAAAAAAACCATAATGGCAAGGGTTTACCTCCTCCCATTCTTTATCATACCTTTACGTTTTCTCCTTGCTTTTAGTTTGGGAGTTCTGTTTGTTTGGAGTCTTTCTGGTGTAGGAGAATCAGGGGTGTCCCCTCAGCTCTGCCTGCCGTGACCGTTGCCATCTCTCCTCCCTGGCAACCCGAGTCCACATCTCCTCTCCTGAATGCAGTGTGTCCTTAAAACCCTGTTCCTCTTCACCGCTATTTCACATTATGTTCTCAAGACCACTTGTTCTTTACATCGTCAGAGCCTTGAAAGCAAGGATCAATCGGGTTTATTGATATTTATGTTACTAGCACACGGCACCCAGCAGGAAATCAAAAAAGTTGAGTTAAACTATACTGTGTTATAGAGTAAGTAAAGGGAGCCAAAGGTACTTTCAGCTTTGTGTTTTCCAATGCACTGTATTTGAGTGGATTTGACCTGGTAATCAGCAAAGCTTATGGGAGTCCACTGTTTTCATCAAGCCTCCTGCACTGGAACACAGCAGACCAGGCTGAACCAGAACAGAGCCACTCATGCTGAGTGCCCTGCCATCAAGTAACAGTTGGAAATGAGCCTGATTTCCCAACACAGGAGATTCACAGTTCCCAATCAGAAGGCTTACCCGAGCCAGTATGATAGCCAGTAGGTTTTAACCCTCTAAGTAAAGTAACTCCCAATCAACCAATTCCTTTCCTGTTCCCTGCTTACATGTTTTCAGCCCTCTTGTGCCTATGAATCCAGCTTCCTCTCCTTCCCTCATGGGAACACTCTATTTTACAGAATAAGGTGCTTCCTGGTTCTAGAATTGCAAATAAATGCCAATGCATCTTTAAATCTGTAGTCTTTTAGTGAGTTCACAAAATTACATGTAAAGCTGCTTCCTCCAGGAAGATACTATAGATAAAAGAAACTATGCTCTACCCACCCAGCCAAAGAACTGTAATTTTGAAAATCAATTTAGCATAGTGAGGAATTTTCCTTAATTTAAATATAAATCAGCCGGGCAGGGTGGCACAAGCTTGTAATCCCAGCATGTGGGAGGCTGAGACCAGAGGATCCAAGTTCCAGGCCAGCCTCAGCTACCTAGTGAGGCACTCAGCAACTTAGTGAGACCCTGTTTCAAAATAAAGAATAAAAAGTAGGGCTGGGAGTGTAGCTAGGAGGTAGAATGCCCCTGAGTTCAATCCCCAGTACCGCAAAAAAAATAAAATAAAATAAAATAAATAAATATAAATCATTTCACATTTATGCTCAAACTAAACAACTTCAATGTATCAATCCAAAAGACCATAGACATAAAATTAATTTTCCACTATTTTACTGCTATGTTTGGGATTAATAATATCACTATTCTAGTGCTCTGAAAGGTTAGTATCATTCTGGGTTTTTTTGTTGTT
>PVLC010048142.1:0-10848 GCA_004027655.1 Graphiurus murinus
TGCTATTTTTTTATTACATTGACATTAAGGTCCCCTTTAAAACTTGACATAAAAAAAGTGTGTTGATTTAAAATATAGGTTGAACATCCATAATCCAAACATCTGAAATGCTTCAAAATCCAAAACTTTGAGCTCCAACATGGTACAAGCAGAAAGGCCCGCACCTGACCATGTGACAGAGGCACAAAAATACAGTCCCAAATTACCTTCATCCTGTGTGCATATGGTGCATATGACACGTAAGTGAGTTTTGTGTTTAGATAGCTCGGATCCCATCCCCAAGATAATCTCATTATGTCTCTGCAAATATTCCAGAATCTGGAACACGCTGGTCCACACACGGGGGATGGGGAGGTGCACCCTGTGCTAAGGAAATAGAGTTCAGGTGGTTCTCGGATGTGACGAGACTCAGGAAGGTGTTAGGCAAATGCTGTCCTGGAAATGACCAGCTGGAGGCACACCGTAGATCGCGCGTCCTCGCAGCCAGCTGATGAGATTGCACAGCCAGCATACAAGTCAGATCTCGGGCTTGAGAACACGGCCCTTGTTTCTCCATGACGCTGCGTCCCTCGGGAACAGGACCCTTGCAGAGACCAGCAGTTCCTCCTTTCCCACGCCCTTGCAGCCACCAGGGAGGTGGACGGACTCTGGCCGTGCCCTTGCTCCTTTTTGTGAGACAAAGCAGAGGCCCTCTTGCTGCCAGCATGGAGGACCAGAAACTGCAGGAACAGCGGAGTCGTGGCAAGTCACGTCGTCGAAGTGGCGCCTGTCGTTAGCCAGTTTGGGGCCTCTGGGTGACTTGCCTGAGGTCACACAGCTGGACAGAGGCACAGCCAGAACTAGCACAGCCTGGCCAATCCCAGAGCTTACTGACCAAGGAGCAGATGGTGGGGCAACCCAGGTAGCTTCTCGGGGGAGCTCTGGAGCAGAGACACTCGTTCTGACAGTAGAAAGGAGCCGCCCGGCCACGCCCTCTGCCCAGCTCCCAGGCATGGCCTGGAATGGCTTATAATGAAAGAAGAAACAAGCTGTGGCTAATGAGTTGTCAGTCAAGCACGTCAGAGGGTGGGGAGCCCGCTGCCCTGGATTCCAGAAGCTCTACGAGGCGGTTCAGCCTGGGGCTCCTGACGCCTGGAGGAGATGGGGAGCAGAGCGCCGGTGGCCTTCACGCCTCCCTTAGCCTCTGAAATGTAGGGGCGATGGCCCCTCTGCCCCACCTCCAAGGGTGCCTTTGAGGAATAAAGGAGCTAGGGCATGAATCAAAGCACTGACTACAGGTGAACCCAGAGGAAGTGCTCAATAAACATCAGCTGCTCTGGACACTGTCACTGCGGGTCACCAAGGCCGCGCTTGCAAGTCAGAGGAACCAGGAGCTTCACCTCCAGCAGCCAAAGTGGGTGACAGCGAAAGCTGAACTGCGTCCCAGGACATCTCCTGGCCGCACGCGGCCACTTCATTCTCGGCTGTGGAGTGAGTGGAACCAGCCAGGATCAGGGCGTCGCAAGCCCCATGATCCTGTCCTGCTTTCTGCTTTATCCGCCTCTGGCCCAAAGTATTAGTTAAATGGTTGTTTTCCTTAAATCAACTCTTTTTTAAAGTGAAATAGTTTGGAAAGAGAGAAACTTTCGGATATTACCAGAAATGGACACCTGGCGTCACGTGCCATCAGATGACAAGGTGACAACTGAGGTGTCTTAGAAATTCCAGCCACAGGCTGGGCGAGGCCTGCGCAGACTGCAGCCAGACTCGCAGCGGTCTGGGCCTCTGCAGGGATACTGTTTGCAAGCTCAAGGCTTGCCAGGTGGTTCTGTGTCTCCAGCACCCCACCCACTTGGGAGGGGGTCCCAGGAGCTACTGGTGGACGGTGTGAAGTGAGACAGGAAAGGGAAGGAGACCAGTAGGGTGGGGGTGTCTGAGCAGGCGTCTCCTGTGGCCCCGGGCTCAGTCTTGCTTGGGAGGATGAGCAGATGCAAAATACGCCTCAGAGCCACCCCTGCTGCAGGGGACGGAGCAGAGGGATCAGTCTACCACCTGTTGGCCCTCAGCTGTGGGGAGATATGACCACTGCCTGAGCTTGCAGCCCTAGTGGGGCAGCTACCGGCTCTGCCGCAGGCCCTGGTGCAGAGCAAGAATTCAGGAAGCACTGATCTCCCTGGTTGTGATCCTGCCATTGACCTTGCTAGTCGGTGCTCCCTCTGCCTCTTGCAGATATGCAACTATGGGCAGGTCGCTGGGCTTCGCTGAGCCTCAGTTTTTAGCTTATAAAATGGGGAGATGCATAGTTCTCAATGGAAACTGTTATGTCCCATTAGCCGGCCCTTGGAAATGGAGCGGGGGTCATTTTTAGTCGTCAGTGACTGGACACTACTGGCACTTAGTGGTCAGGGAGCTGCTAAGAATGCAATACCCAAGCCAGGTGTGGTGGCACACAGCTGTAATCCTAGTATATGGGAGGCTGAGAGAGGAGGATCTCAGGTTCAAAGCCAGTCTCAGCAACTTAGCGAGACTCTGTTTCCAGATAAAAAATAAAATAGTGCTGGAGGTGTGGCTCAAAGGTAAAGAGCCCCTGAATTCAATCCCCAGTACTACCAAAAGAAAAAAAAAAAAAAAAACACCCGAACAGTCTCCCACGTCCAAGAATTGTCTTGCCCGGATTTCAATAGTGCCGTGTCAAACAGCAATTCACAATGCACGTTTAACGTAATCGTTGCATTTGATGCCTGATGAAGTCTGTAGGAATGGTCTGAGCTGACAAAGAGGAGGCTCAGAACGAACGAGGGCGGGCCTCGAGGAGGGGTAAGGAGGGTGGGCCTGGGGACTTGAGGTGCTGCAGACACATTGGCACCCAGCTCCACACAGAAGGGAATGGAAGCTAGGAGCCGCCAGGGGGCTGGACCAGAGGAAGATGCCTGTCCCGGGAGGAGGAACCAAGTGGGGCTGCCCAGAACCTGGGCTATGGGGTGAGCCTTCCTGAAGGCTGCAGGGCACCTTCCAGGCAGGGTGGGAGGGGCTGCCAAGCCCCACCCACTCCCCAGAGCTCACTCAGCTGCCGGGAGACTCCAGTGGGCAGGCTGACCCTGCATGACCTCAAAGTGGCTCCCTCCCTCCCTCCCTGGCCCTAGCATCCCTCTCCCTGCGCCTGATGGCCAGGTGAGCCCTTCTCCTGTGTAATATTTTGATGGTTCTCCAGTCCATGGTTTCTTAGAAATTGAGCAAATTCTTTAAGAAGCGTTTGTAATAAAAATTACAGAAAAGCCGGGTGTGGTGGTGCACATTTGTAATCCCAGTACTTGGGAGGCTGAGCCTGGAGGATCTCAGGTTCACGGCCAGCCTCAACTACTTAGTGAGGCCCTCCGCAACTTAGTGAGACCCTGTTTCAAAATAAAGAATAAGAAATAGGGCTGGGGTGGTAGCTCGGAGGTAGAACACCCCTGAGTTCAATCCCCAGTACTGCAAAAAAAGAAAAGAAAAACACCCCCGGCCTGAATCTGGGGCTTCAGGTGGCTCCCCAAATTTGAGGGATGGAGGGAGACTTCCTGCCCTACCCTGAACCTTGGATGGCCTGCCAGTTCGTGTTTGCCAGGCTGGTGGCTGGGCAGTGCCGCCTCATTGGTAATGCCCCTCTTTGTTCTCATTAGGCCTGCTTCCCACGAAAGCTTCGTGCCAACAGAGAGGTGCCCGTCCCAACCTGAGAGAGTGGGAGGAGAGAGAGGGACTGAGCGCCGGGGTTGGCGCGGCACCTGCCACCACAGACACCGGGAGGCCACCGGCACCCTGAAGACCTTGCCTGTGGCTCAGAGGGCCTGGCCTTGGCTGATGACTCTCCACAGCTGTGCCAGATGTTTGCAGGAACCCAGCCCGTTTGCCTCCCTGCACTCCAACCCCAGCTGCACCTGCTTCCCCCACTCAACCTCTGGAGAGGACACTGCGAACCCAGGCCGCGCACGCAAGCCACTCCCCGCTGCTCTCCGTGCCAGGTGAGCCCGCCCGGCTGGGCTCAGCCCAGGGCTCGACTTAGGTGCAGCGACTGTTCTAGAGAGTGACTCAGAAGAAAAAGCCGGGGACATGTCGGGGGCTGAGAGCAGGGCTTTGACTTAGCATTTCGAGTTGCCTGTTCTTTCTCAACTTGGCAGGGCTGAGACATTGTGCTGGAGCGGGGCCATGTGGCTCCTCTGGCCAGAAATATATTTTTGAAAATGTGAGTGAATACTTGATTTCGATAAACCTGTAAAAGCAATACTTAGGAGGCTGACTTATTTCGATTAAAAAAAATGTATGCAATTCCAGTTCTTTGGACTCTGGCTGCTTCTTTTCTTTGAGGTTCGGGAAAGAGGTCCTTTTGTGGAACGTTGGGGTGGACAGAGGGCAGGAGGGTCAGAGGCCCCCCAGTTTGGAGGTTCAGTGTGGTTGGGGGAGCCCACCCCAGCAGGGCTAGCATGAGAGTCCAAGACTGGACCCCTCTCGGCTTCCACAAGCCAGGCGGCCTGAGGGGTGTGCAGGGACAAGCCTGGTGGCCGCCCTGGGGCTCAGGTCTGCTCCCATAGAAGTGAAGTGTGCCAGGGATGGGGCACGTGGCCGGCCTCCATTACGGACAAGGGAATTGAGTGAGGGGAAGAAGGAAGGAATGGATGAGTGAATGAATGAATGAATGAATGAATGAATGAATGGAATTGGGTCAACTGGCAGGTTGAGTTGACATCTTGACTCCTTCCTCTATAGGGCTGTGACCTATCAATGTCACATCTCTGACTTGGGGACAATGACTCTACAATGATTACAAAAGGCGCTCCTCTGGGCTGATGCAGCCCCACACCAGGTCTCACAGATGTGCAAGCAGAGCCTGGACTGTGTGCAGCCCACAGCGGTCCCCTTGTCCAGGTGCCTCTGTGCAGAGCACGAAGCGCCCAACCATACCGGGCAGGCCTGTCCAGAGGGATTTTAAAACTTGCTAAAGTGCACGATTCGCCAGGGGCAAGAATCTTGAGCATCATATTTGCTACTGGGTACTCAGTACCTAGTTGTAGAAGGAGTAGAGCAAAGCTGCGGTGAGGATTATTCATCCAGTCCACATTTGTTGAGCACCTACTATGCGCAGGCACCTCGCTAGGTGCAGAGGGCACAGCGGTCACCAAAGCAGACAAGCTCCCTGCCCCCCTGGAATTGTGCCCTAGCACAAGAGCAGGCAACACAAATAAGTGTGAAAAAGATAAGAGACTGATGGAGTCAGAACACAGGGAGAAGTGGGCGGTCTGGGTATAACAGGGTGATCGTGGAGACCTCCCTGAGGAGTGGCCTTTAACCTGAGTCCTGGCCGAGCGTGGTAGCGCACTCTTGTAATCCCAGTACTTGGGAGGCTGAGACAGGAGGATCATAGGTTCAACCCAGCCTCGGCAACATAATGAGGCTCTCAGCAACCTAGTGAGAGCCTGTTTCCAAATAAAGAAATAAAATCGGGCTGAGGACAGAGCTTGGAGATAGAATGCCTCTAGGTTCAATCCCCAGTACCAAAAAAAGAAAGAAAATGAATCCTGAAGGGCAGAAAGGCCACGGGAAGAACATTCCAGGCAGAGGCAAGAATGAAGTGGAGGGAGCCGGGCGTGGTGGCGCACGCTTGTAATCCCAGCATTCGGGAGGCTGAAACCGGAGTATCCGGGTTCGCAGCCAGCCTCAGCTACCTAGTAAGGCCCTCCGCAACTTAGTGAGACCCTGTTTCAAAATAAAGAATAAAAAATAGGTCTGGGGGTGTAGCTCAGAGGTAGAATGACCCTGGGTTCAATCCCCAGTACCATGCAAAAAGAAAGAAAAGAAAAGGAAAAAGACAGAAGCAGAGGGATGTAAATAATAATGACCACTAACACATAACACGTTCTGGGCTGTCTGGCCAGGCTCTTTTCCTTGATGTCACTCAGTTGTCACGACACCCTTTGAGGAAGGTGCTGTGAGCATACTTTGCCCATTGTACAAAGGAGAAGACCGGGCACAGAGAAGTTAAGTTGCAGAAGCGAGTGGGGAGCGGGGACATCGAGGCCAGGCACTCCAGCTCTACCGTCACGGCTGAGCCCTGAATAGTAGTCAGGGCTTAGCACGGTGCCCAGCACGTAGCATCCATAATCACCAACATGCACTGAGCTCTTACGGTGTCTCTCTCGCTGGGTTAAGTAAGGGCTTCACATGAATCGACTCTCAGAATAAATGGTAGCTATCATCTAAAGATCTTTGTGGATAATCAGAGTCACCTGACTTTATTTTGTTACTGCTGAACAGAGCAAAAACGGAGTGCAGAGAGGGGTGCCCACCTGGCTGATGGGCAGGAGGTGACAGTCGCTGGGTGCTCACCCCGTGGTTGCACAAACGGGACTTTCCTGGACTCCGCAGAGCGCGCAGATGCAGGGATCCCTGAGCAATACAAACCTGGGTCACAACCCCGGGGCCACTGCAGCCACTGCAGGGAGGGCCAGCCAGGCAGCCGGGGCCAGTGCCTGGACCCTCCCCACCTCAACTCACACCTGCTGGGAAGAGGGCAGGGTTTGGGAACCAGGCGGATCCTGCTGATCCCGCGGGCATTCGGGCTGGCATGCTGGACCTAGCTGAACAGATGGTTCCCATTGCCACCAGGAGAAAGCGAGTCATCACCATCCACCTATCAGGGCTTCTGACCAAACAGGCCAGGCCTCGGTGAAAAACAGCAGCCACACTGGAGGCTCTCTGGGTACAAAAAGCAGAGCTGCCAAGTCCCTTCTGGGCATGCATGCTGCAGCCAAGGCAAAGTTCCAACGTGCCTAGGAAACCGGTCCAGGGTGGAGCGGTGCAGCGAAGGCGCAGGCCGAGGAAAACATTTCCTTTTGTGGAGCTGACGGTGCTTCGGTCTTGCGGATTCCCAAACAATGAGTTTCCAGCGAATCTCAGGAAGCCGCAGACACAAGCCATTCAGAGAAGACAGGACCCCCGGCGGAGTGGGCAGAGGGAGGCGGCCCTGTCACACCGGCCCACAGGATGTGGTAGAGATGACTGGTGACTTTTTCTTTTTGTGTGTGTGGTACTGGGGATTGGACCCAGGGTCATTCTACCTCTGAGCTACATCCCCAGCCCTATTTTCTTTTTTCTTTTGAAACAAGGTCTCACTAAGTTGTGGAGGACCTCACTAAGTTGCTGAGGCTGGCCGCAAACCTGCGATCCTCCTGTCTCAGCCTCCCAAGCACTGGGATTATAAGTGTGTGCCAGCACGCCCAGCTGTACCTGGTGACTTCTAAGGCCTCAGCCTTATGGAGAAAATACAGACCATTTGTGGTCTCCTTTCTATCCTCTTTCTCTCTCTCTCTCTCTCTCTCTCTCTCTCTCTCTCTCTCTCTCTCTCTCGGTGGTGATTACCCTTCAACCCACCTGGCATGCTTTGAGGAAGCCCAAACTAGCCCCCAGGGAGAGGTGCCAGCAATCTCTACTTGGAGGACCTGAGGCCCTCAGCCAGCCACTGGTGTCACATGGCAGGCATGCAGGTAAAGGAGCCTTCAGAGGACCCCAGCCTGGCCTTCATGCCACCCCAGCTGACACCCAGGGGGACAGGCGAGCTGCTCCTGCAGAGCCTTGCCCAGGTGACAGTTGTGTGAGCAGAACAGATATGAGTATTATTTTTCATTTTGTTTTGGTAATGAGGTGTTCTACCTCCAAACTACATCCCCAGCTCTATTTTTAATTCATTAATTTATTTCTATTTGAACCCAAGGGCATTCTACCTCTGAGCTAAACCCCCACCCCTATTTTATTCTTTTTATTTTGAAACAGAGTCTCACTAAGTTGCCGAGACTGGCCTCAAAACTGGGACCCTCCTGTCTCAGCCTCCCAAGCATTGGGACTATTTTTATTTAGAAACAGGGTCTTGCTAAGTTGCTGAGGGTCTTACAAAATTGCTGAGGCTGGCCTCGAACCTGAGATCCTCCTGTCTCGGCCTCCCAAGTGCTGGGATTATAGATGTGCGCCACCACACCCGGAGTGTGTGCTATTTTAAGCCATCAGAACAGTAGGTGCCCCCAGATGGAAAGCACAGCATGCGCCCAAACCCTGGGCCTGCCTAGGAGACTAACTGAGACATTTATAATGTAGTGAAGATGAAGACACGGGAGATGCAGGCAGAAGGCGGGAGAGGTTCCCGGCCGCTGCCCCTCGCCCTTAGTGTCCTGGTCACTATATCCTGGCCAAAGTCCAGTGTTCCGGCCAGGCCTAGCTTTAGCCTTGGCCAAGCGTTAGTGCAAACAGTGAGCGTCACAAACAGCAGAGAGCAGCTGCCGTGGGCCCCCTGTCCCAGTTTGGGGGCGGTCAGCAGAGTGGGGTGCCCACTGGTATCCTCGGAGTGTCCAGCAGGCCGATCGGGCTCAGAAAGCAGTGTGACGTGTTTCCTCAGCAGGCTGGTCAGCGTCCAGGCGGGCAGAAACGTGGCTGCCTCGGTTTCTTGTGTGGCCTGGCGGCGGCCTTCTGGAGTGTCTCCAGGAAACGAACAGCTCAGGCCTCCTGGGTGGACCACGGCTGCTGCCCGGCGCCCATCTAATGGGGCTGGCCTCGCTCTGAGCCCAGAAGCAGCCTGCACTGGGCCTGGATCTGCCAGGAAGACAGGGGTCCGTCCCACGGGGGGGCAGGGGCTGGGTGCCAGGCCGCCGAGGCTGGTGAGCCATGGCCTGGAGAAGAGCTGTATCACCCAGTTCCGGGTCCAGTATCCTCGGAGTACGTGGTCAGAGTCCTCGGAGCACGTGCTGGAGGAGGGGTCAGGAGAGGCAGGTCAGCCGAGCAGGGGCAGCCTGACACAGGGATAGCGCTGTCAAGATGGGAGGGACCGCAGGAGTGGAGAAGGGGAGGGGCTGGACAGTGACAGGGGCAGGAAAGGGGAGCGGGCGGAGGGAGCTCAGGGGTGCGGGACAGTCACCATGGCGAGTCAGGGAACTTATAGGGTAAGTTTGTACAAAGGAGGGATGTGGGTGACCGGCTCAGTGTGACCTTCCCTAGACCCTCGGCCCAAGTCCCCAAAGCCTGGGGGATGCCTCAAGCAGGCCACGTGTGCAGGAGACGGGTAGTCCCCCAGCCCCACCGATGCCCCGCCCTCTTGATGGAGATCCCACCTTTGCAGGGACACTGGCCCCAGGTGTCCCCGAGGCTCGCCCCTCCTGGTCCCCTGCCCCGTTACCCTGTCCAGGCACAGTCAGGATCATCTCAGGCTGATCCGGGGGTCCAGCTGCTGCAGATGTTCCTGCACACCAAACGGGATGGTGGGCGTCCACATCCTGCAGGGAGGGATGACGGGCCTCAGGGAGGGTGGCCAGGATCTCCCAGAACAAGCAAAGGGGGGGGTCACAGGCAAAGCTGTGAGACCCCGGAGCTCTGAGATCCCTGTCTGGTTCTGCTGATGACTTGCTATGACCCTCAAAAAGCTTGGTTACTACTCTGTGCTTTATTCTCTTCATGGTATAAAATGGATCCTATAAGACCCAACCTATCCATCTTAGAAAACACGAGTGAGCTGGGCATGGTGGCGCACGCCTGGAATCCCAGGGCTTAGGAGGCTGAGACAGGATGATCACAGGTTCGAGGACAGTCTCAGCAATGTAGCGAGACTCTCAGTAACCTAGTGAGACCTTGTTTTAAAACAAATAAAATTACGGGTGGGGTGGCGCAGGCTTATAATCGCAGGACTTGGGAGGCTGAGACAGGAGGATCGCAGGCTCAAGGACAGCCTCAGCAAGTAGTGAGACTCATCAACCTTGAGAGACCCTGTTTCAAAAATAAAAATAAAAAAAGGCTGGGGGTGTAGCTTGGAGGCAGAATGCCCCTGGGTTCAATCCCCAGTAACACACACACACACACACACACACACACACACACACACACACACAGTGATTCTATAGGCAAAAGTACTTTGAAAAAGTATAAAGTACCAATATTGCACATTTATACATGAGAGTGGCTGAATATAAAAAAGAGTTTGAAGCATTTGAAATTGTCAATTTGATGGTCAAGAATGGTGGGAGGCAGGCTGTTTCCTAGGAGCTCACCCTGAGGAAGCCTTCCCTGAGCACCCAGAGCTTTCTTCATCTCAACTAGTTTAAAGCTCACCCAGCCTCTTGGGGTAGATAATAACGACGAGCCCCCCACGTCACAGAAGAGGAGACCGAGGCCCGAGAGGCAAAAGGCCTGCTCGCCCCACGGTCGTCCAGAGGCCGGGGCAGGTTTTGAAGTCTGGAAAGGCCTCGAGAGCGTGGCCCCCCGCCCGCTGAGACTTACGCCAGCGTCTTCACGTGAGGACATTTCCTCAGGCTGGCCGCCAGCTCCTGGGCACCAGCGGCCGTGAACTTGTTGTACTGGACACTGCAGAGAGAAATACGAGTCCTGAGGCCTGGCCCCGGGGCCGTGAGCTGCAGACCGAGGTGGGCACTGCACCCTGCCCTTCCTGTGACGCTGGCGGGGAGACCCCAGGCTCCCCAAGGCCGGAGCCAGCCCCCCGCTGCTCTGACCCCACACTCACGCCAGCACCGTCAGAGACACCATGGCTGGAAGCACTCTCGCCAGGCACCCGGCTCCCACGTCGCCAATGCTGTTATTGTACAAGCTGCGGAGACAGAGACGGGAGGGAGCCACGCTTAACGGAGACTGCCGCCCCATTTTACAGCGGGGTAAACCGAGGCCCGCAGACTCGAGACCCTTCTCCCTGGATCACACAGCGTGTCCAGAGAAGCAGCAGCAGGACTGAAGGGAAGTCGTTTTCTGCCGAGAGTGCGAGAACTCTTGGGAGAATGACCGCCTGGGTTCAAATCCCAGCTACGCCTTTTTTTTTTTTTTTTTTTTTTTTTTTTTTTTTTTTTTTTTTTT
>PVLC010048143.1:0-10869 GCA_004027655.1 Graphiurus murinus
GAAAATCTTCTCTCTTTTGTACACATGACATTATTCACTGAAAATCTCAATCACTAGTTATTTATGCATATGTAGTCTACAAAGCTCAAACATCCAGATTCGGTCAGTCATCTTTGTATGATTCACCAAATAAAGATCCTCTTACATATGCACATATCCCAGTAGTTAACATCATGGACCAAACATCCTGATTATTTTGTGAATTTCTTCACATTTCAGCTGCATGTTTTGGCTTTATGTAGACAGAATGCTGCATGCTTCCCAGTATGTATCCCTTTGAATTTGCTTTATTGATGTAGAACAAAGTTTCATTTGCTCATGGATTTTAATTTGAAAAAGAAAAGCTAATGAATGTTAGATTGCATTCTTCAGTGAAGGTAATACACCTCATATACTATATAAAAAGCTACTGCCCTGATTGTCAAAGTTTACTTCTTTCTTTTCAGATTCTTCTTTGTATTGTTTTACAATCTAGGTATATCTGTTTAACATGAAATGCAGAAAATGACAGGGCTCAGACAGCTACTGCATCCAGTGACAAAGATTACTGTCATCCTGGCTCATCAGTTAATTCATCATTGGCAATGGTCCATTCCATTTCCTGGTAGCCTAGCAACAACCAATGATGGGGAGGGCTGTCTGCCATGTGACAATGGTATGTGGTACTTTCCAGAATGCTTTTACATAAAAATAGGATGATAATTTATAAATTTACATTTTTATTTTAATAAATGGGAATATTTGGTTTTAGGGGTTGACATTCAAAAGGGAGACAATTTTATTTTGCAGACCATGACTTTAAAGTGCTGGACTGGTGACTTGATAATAGACATGGAGCTATCAATTTCACACATAAACAGGGTTTAAAGTTGAGTCTTAGAATGCCTTACTTTACCTTAGTATGAGTGATATTTCTCTACAGATTAATTATACAAAAATAATGTAATTAAATAAGAGCTATTCTTATATCAGTATACACACATACACACACACACACACACACACGACATAGGATTTTTCACGTGAACTTTGGTTTCTAATTTATTTTTATCACTGGCTATAAAAAAACAAGAAACCTTTGAGCAACAACAGTAGTTGTTGTCCTCAATATCAAAAAAAATTCATAGTTTCTCACAATCCTTATAAGCCTCTATTGATGATTCATGGTTCGACAACTCATTGAAAAATCTGCTCATTTGTTTTCACTGGTTGAATTCCCTGATTGTTAGTGTGTATAAATGTATTAGCTGCTATTGAAGCTATCTTCTGTTAAAGGAGTGATAGAAAATCCTATTTAAATGTCATAATGCTTTTTCTCTTGTTATGACAGTATCATTGAGTAAATAGTTTTATTTTAGTGCTATAGTTAAGAAAATCTATAATCACCTCTGAATAATTTTTTTTAAATCTATATTTAGCCCCATCTGCTGAGATAGGAGTGGAAAATAGGCGACTACCTAAGACATGAATTCCGTTAAATATTAAAGAGATCTCATCAATGATTTTATTAGTCTCTGAGCTCAGTAAAGGCCTCACTGACATCTAAAGCCTAATGATTTTTTTTAAATATATTTAAAGCCTTGCACTGCACCTTTAAATATTGAACAATATTGAAAAATATTGGAGCCCTTTTTTGTATATTAGCTTTAGGCAGAACTGTTGTATGATTTCCACTCCTTTCATGACATTGTAATGATGTTACCACATACAACTTTATCTTGCATGAAAAGGTGAAGTCATGAGTGATTTCTCCAATTTAAAAGCACTCAACCCTCACAGTGCTAGAAATGAATATTTTGCATATATTCATGCAACAATGATTCAATTTAAGATTTCTATTTTCAAACATTGCTTGAAACCTTCACTATGTTAGTAGTAAAATTGCCAAAATGTGTAATAAGATTTATTATAGATGAGTAGCATTTTATTTAGTATTTCATGTTAACACGCTTTTTAGGGTTACCTGCTTTAGCAGGAGAATTCATCTTTCTTTTCTAATCAGAGATAACATTTTATTATATTTAAAAAAATACTCTTCCTATACACACACACACACATACACACACACACACATACACACACACACACATTGTGGCACAAACTGAATTTTCTCTTGCTGGCAACGCAATCCAAACATTGCTCATGTCAACTTTCAGTGCACCCTCACACAAAGCCTCTCTGATTAAAAAAAAAAAAAAAAAATAGAGAAGGAAGACTTCTATTTCTCCTTTGTAATCCCCGGCCCTTCTAACAAGAATAGCTGCAAAATCCTCTTGCTATACATCCTTGAAATGGGTTAGGATTTTGCTGTGGATTTTCCCCTTTGAAAGGGTTTGGTTATAACCTTGTTTTTTATGGGGTATACGCTTGATTCCATAGCATCATTAAAATGCACATAAGTTTCCTAGATGACACATCAAGGTATATGTCACAGGCACAGACAGCATGGAATGGCAGAAGCTTTTAACTGGGGGGTTGTGTTTCTGAAAGAGGTCTGCACAGATGGAGGAAGAGATGTATCTAAACCTGGTTACCTGTGAGCTTGGAGATGAGAGTTAAGGGAGGTGTGTAACCATTTCAGGACTGCACCTGCAATTGTCACAAGAGAGGCATGAAAAGGCATAAACTCTTGCTATTTCTGTGTTCATTATGCATCTTTAGGCTCTTAGGTCTTTCCATTCCAGGTTTTCGATCATTTAAGCAATGAAAAGAAGGAGTTGTCCACAGATGAATTTTGCAGATACTAAAGCAATGGCCTTCCTCTCCACATGTCTTTATAAAGCATGCATGCACACACACACACACACACACACACACACACACACACACGTGTGAAATCATGTAAATATACACTCGTACATAAAACAAGGCTTTGTTTATGTGGATGAGCTTCTAGCATGTGCCCAAGCACAGAAAAGAAATGCTACCCTGCTATCTTTGTTAGGAAAAGCTATCCTGGTTTAGAGGATATGTGGAGTTGCCATCAACTAACCTCAGTTGCCTCTGCAAAGCCACTCCCAGGTGACCTGGACATGTGAATGCATGTAACCTTTGGTTACCTTTAATTACCTTCTCTGGTTACCATTAATTTTATAATATAAAAATTTATTAGTGACTGGAGAGGCAACATGCCAGTTAGTGGCTTGTTCTGCATTTTCAGAAGGAAAGGAGAGTGGTGATCTTATTAGGCCCCTGGGTGGGCCAAATTTTCCTAATTACTTGGAAATCAGAGGCAGCTCCTAGACTGTGGTATCTTACCTGCACAGAGTAAACACTCCCCTGCTGTCACTAATATTCTATAAATCATGTTAAAGAGAAGCATAATTAACATTTTTGATCAAATCAAGCTTCAAAGCCATGAGGTGCTTGAATAAGTAAAGCCACATTTTTGTGTCAGTGGTGAGTAGATTCTCTAGGGAATAAAGGCTGGTTCTGCCCTTGTCCTCAGCCACCCACCCCTGCTCTTTGGATACTTGGAGAAGGCAGTGAGGGCTTAGATGACAAAATCTTCACCAACACACCACATTCAGTTTTAGGCAGCGAAGCTCATCCAAAAGCAAAGGGTATGGGGTATGATATAGACAAGCCACCCCATGTCTGAGAAGAATGAACACCATATTTTTGGCCTGGTGAAGCATATCTTTTCTGCATATGGCAAAATTAGTTCTCCTTGTCTTTCAAACCATTTAAAGAGGACAATATCCCTGGTTAAGAGACAGGTGGCTTGGCACAAATCATTTCCATTTTCCTTTTTACATACCTAGAATATATCCATCCAATTGCCAAAGGCTAATTAGAACTCAAGTTTGTGTGGAGGTGGGTACCCAGGTGGAATAGCTGAAAGATATTTCAAAGGCTTCTAGCCCCTAGGACACCATCCATAGAGAATCCTGGGACTCTTTTGTAGGAGACAATGAAGTTTTCAATGACAGAAAAAGAACTTTAGTTGCAAGTTTCCTTAGAAGCTATCAGTTAATTTGCATTTCTACCAAGGTGTAAGCATTTGATAGCAAAGCCTTAAGAAACCATGGTAGAGAGAAAGAGCAAGCTCTGGATATAAAAGCAAGGAGAGAGAAGTTGAAGAGGGGAGGTTAGGCATGACATATAATCCTCTTCCTAAACACAGTTTTGACCTGGGTTTGGCTCTGGCTCTGAGAGGGCTTCAAGAAGTGTCACCAATGAAAAGCAGAGGTGGTAATGGATATCTCTCCCCCTCTCACTTTCACAAACAGGGAGGGACACTGGGAAAAGGCATTTGCCTTTACTTCCTCCTTTGGCCTGTGTACTCAGGAGGAAATGCCCCCTGGTGCTAATGGGATGCTGGAAGTAATGGTACCTGGAATGAGGGTTTGAGGCTCCTCCAACATTCCTTCTGGTTTCTCCCTGAAGCAAACGATATGGATTTGTGTCCTCCCAATTTCCTACTAGCCAGTGTTGCTTTATGGCTCCTGTATTAGAACCTCAGGGGAACTGATCCTGACCACTTCCTGCTCTATCATTTGGGTGTGTGTGCCTGGGGTAGATTACACTAAGAATTCTTATTCAGATAAATAAATATTAAGAGTACAGGAACTGTGTGTACCCTGGAAAGAAATACATTTTCTATCAGGGCAACATAAATTACATTGATTTTGACCAATATATACTGTATGTATTGGTACATATAACAGAGGGGCCATAGGTTTTAAGTCTATTCAATTTTAAAGTTTGAAATATTGTATTTACTGATATAAATATGCTTTTGAGTATGTGTCGAGTGAAGTATATATTTTTAGTTATATGAGTATGTTCTTTTTCAGAAAGAAAAATTTAAGAGTAAGAACTGAAAGTGGTTTACATTTTATAACTTTGAAAGGCTTTTTACATGAATTTACAAATCAAAAAATAATTCTTTGTTAGATCATGAGTTCTAAATTATGACTCAAGAAATATGGTCACTACAGATATGCTTACTGCCTTTCATTCTTGGGTGCCTGGAAATTAAATGGCTTAAAAAGATAAATCGGGCAAAATGGGCTGTCTACTTGGAAAGATCAAATCCCTTTCCTCTTCCCCTCATACCTATGCAGAGAGAACTGCTCAGTGTCGTTCTTTCTTTATGTTGTTTTTGCTGAATTCAGCCAAACTGATTTGGATTTAATACAAAGGGAGAATATGGTTCAAATTATTCTGAGAAAAATGTGTTCATTTCCTCTTTGTGGAAAGGAATTGTGTCAAACTTGAGCCTGTGTTATTACATAGGAGACCTACTGCATGCAAATCTTTCTTGGAATCCTTTGAGTGATGTGCTAAGGTTATGCCTTCAAGAGGTTGCTGGGTGAGTTTGATCATCTCTGTCCAAAAAGAGAGAAAGGAAAGCTCATTCCAAGAGTTGACTAAGTTTTCATCTAAATATGCCTACGGTCCTACTCAAATATTAGCTTCTTGGGGAGATCTTTACTGATCATCATATTTAAAACTGCTTAACAACTGCTTGCCCCACATATACTTCCTGCCTTCTTTTATGTTTTACATGTCTTTAAGATACATACTACCACCAGATCCACTATTTATTTTCTCTCCCCTACCTATAACTATCCACCTCACACATAAAGTAAACTATGATGGGGAAAGATTGTCTTCTGTTTTAATCACTAAATCTCCTGGGTCTAGAATAATGTTTGATACATAGTATTTCTAAAATACATAACAAATTTCAATTTGCTTTGTGAGCCAAGATTAATTTTCTTTTTCTCTCTCTCTTTTTGTTTTTATATTGGGGTAATTTTCTTTTCTACTTGTTGTTCCTTTGACATTTTATATGACACCAAAATGTGGGAAAAGAAACAAGACAAAAAAAATTTTTTTAAGTTATTTTACCTCATGGAGACCAAGAAAGTTGACTGACTGCAGACTTTTCACCTTCCAACTGGTTGTTTTGACACTTTGAGGACATCACTGCTATTTCATACAGTGACGTTTAGTCTTCATGGTTTCATAGCATGGGAAGTGATCATGGAACACTTGACACATCTCTCAAAGTAAAGGAACTTGGGTGGGTAGCTTGAGGTGCCATACTGGAGCACTGGAGCCTGAAGTCTAAGAGAATTGAATTCTACAAGGCTGCTGTCAGTTGACCCTCAGTGATACAAATACAATTTGTAATATACATAGCTATTGTCTACCAAAGGTCATTTAAAAACTAGTTTCATATATGTCTTATTCTTCTTTCATTTCTGAGGATATTATATTTTATATGTTAATGTACATATGTATGTATATGTATGTATACACCCCCCCCCTCCAGAAATTGTCTGCTTTTTGAGGTAGGGGGGAATGAATGAACAAATGATAGGATGAGCAATGCCTGAATCAGTGCGACTGAGCATAGTTCTGCCTTTTGCTCTAGGCTTCTACGCTGCATGAAGAATCTATACTTGTTTATTTTCTGCCCCTCTTTGGCTTTCTTTTGGATGAGGAAACATGCTTACACCTGCTGGAGTGTTGTTACGAGATGTTTGGGATTTTCTGGGGACTTCCCCAGAGGTGACTGTGTTTCAGTGGTAAGTGAATAATGCAAAAGAATCTACAGGCTGTATGCACTGGGTAATCATGGGGAATTCTTCACAACAATCTCAGGTTGGTGAAATGTTCCACCCAAAATAATAATAACAGTAACAATAGCAGCAACAGCAACAATAAACAAGATATGCCCTGTATGCTTCTACCCAATTATTAGCTAATAATGCATAATTATGATTAATTCCACTCTTTAAATGCAGATTCTAAAGAGCAATAACCATTTATTTTATGTTTCCACGTTATTTTGCTGCATGTCCTTTATGTCAATTATGTGTTGTCAGGCACATCTGATTGTGCTCCACTGTGGTTTCGATGGTTTGGTAATTGTACATTAAAAAAAAAATAACAACACGTGTTTAGTATAAAAATTAATTACGTTAAGCATTCCTACTAATTTTGCCAGGCAAAAAAATGGCATCCCACAAATTTTCTGCATAAAGCGGGTAGCCAGCCTACTTAGGAGCTTTATGATCTGTGGCTGGGTTTTGTGAGTGAGTGCTGTCAGGGCAGTTTGCTCAGAGTAGAGGAGACAGAATGCAGTGGACGGCAATCTGCCCCTGCTCAGTTCCCTCTGTTCTCTTAAAATTTGTCTCTGGCCTCCACCTAATCAACTACTTCCCAATTACAATTATAATAACAGCGCTGAAAATATCATTTTGAAATGTCGCTGCAATCCAAATTGACAGAGCTCTTGCCAGCAAGCTGGGCGGTCAAGGATGTAACTTCCTTCTTTTGGTTTGGTCTTATTTAGAAGAGGCTGATACTGGGTAATAATGAAGAAAAACATTAGATATGCTGTAGACATCTATGCAGAAATCTGTGGGAGTATCAAGGGGAAGTAGCAGAGGGGAGAAAAGGAGAGGCAAAACCAGGAGGAATTGGATTTAAGAAAAATAAATAAAAGTCTGCTCAATATTGCAATCTTTTGAGAACATTTTCTTGTCATGCATTAAAAATATCTGATTCTTAAAACAATTTTCTGCTCCTGTAACTCAAAATAGCACTTGGTAAGGGGGAGGGGAGATGGAGCAATTAGTTGGCTTTATTTCTGAGTTTTATTACTTTGATTCCTTTTGATTTAATCAGCCACGAACACAGCCACCAGCAGACGGTGACTTCCCTGAAATGTGCTTCCTGCCCAGAACTGTGCCTTGTGATTGTAGGTTAATGTTAATGAAACATGAAAAGACAGACCCCTTTTTAGGAAAATTTGTTATTAACAAATAAAGGCTTGGTAACATTTAGAATCACACCAGGAATCACACCATCAGAAATATGGCTGGAGCAGATTCTAGAGTCAGCCTGCCATGTTCCTGTGATAAATTTGTTTACATCCTTTAAAAGTTCTAACTCGGTACAGACGAGGTGACGTCCTACTTTTCACATTCATGTCCAATTCACAAACATAAAGAGACTCTGAGCCATTAGGGAAGCTTTCATTTTGGCTGGGGAAGGATGAAATGATAGTGATAGTGGCTTTCATAGCAGAAAATAATTGTATACTTTTCTTATTATTATTTTTGGCAAGGCACACACATTCGGCTTTCCGGTGTATTACATCATTACATTGTATAATGCATCATAATGATAGAGTGAATAGAGATGAAGAAATGCCGGCGTCGGCTCCAAGTTTAAAGAGAGAGAGAGAGAGAAAGAGAGAAAGAGAGACATTGCATGCATTTTCAGCTGGGAAAGCTGCTGTTCCTTGAAGTATTCTCTGAGATGAAACAAAGCTGCCTTCCCACTTGGCATTCACATTAATTGTGGACTTGCCAACTGGCCGGTTTCGCTGGTGTATAAATTAGTGGGGAATAATTTCACTTGTCTCAAAAAATCCCCAGAATATCTGAGGAATGCTTCTGGAGATGGTGACTTATTTTTCTGTGGTTTGCACCCAGCTCCCAGGAAAGCTCCACCGGGTCTTTTAAATACAAAAACCCCACTGTGTTTTGTCCGTGTATACCTGTTTGAGAGGCAACAGCTGTCATTAGAACAAGTAAAATTTCATTCTTTTCGGAAAGCAGCCTATTTTTCAGATGTATTAAAATCCTCAGTTTTCAAATCCTCATGATTGTAAAATGAAAGTCCAAAATCTCCTAAAAGAAAATCTAAACCTGCTGATTGTTTATAGTAATGATACCAGGAAGCTGGGCATGTGGTGCACACCTAAAATTCCAGTGCTTGTGAGATTGAGACAGGAGGATGACAAGTTCTAGGCCAGCAGGTGGTAATGTAGCAGGACTCTGTTTCAAAGTAAAATATAAAAAGAACTGGGGTTTGACTCAGAGGCATAATGCCCTTGGGTTCAATTCTTAATACCACAAAATAATAATAATAATAATAATAATAATAATAATAATATATAGAAAATGTTAGTTGAGAATCAATGATGTTCTAGGAACAGCCATGTAGGATGTGCCAATAAAGTTCTAAGATAACCAGTTACAAAAGAAAGAAAAAAATTTCCCGTATGTTTATTTGTTATATTATTTGCAATTATATTGTGAAATGCAAGCTGTTTCAATTACTAATTTTTTAATAATTCAAATTTAGCCAAACCTATCTGGCATTGCCTCCTAAAGTGTCTTATATATAAATTTTTAAGTTTTATAACAGACAATTTTAGCAATTACAAACATATGGTCCTAGGCTTTCAGTGTCCTTTGAACCTTATACAGTAACAACTGACTAAATGCTAAACATTCTCTCTTTTCTTCCATAATCATGAGCTTGTTAGATACTGTGCATTGTGTTGGACCAGGGATCTAAAGGTGAATGAAACAAATCTGGACTCTCTCCTCACAGCTTATAGTCTAGAGATGTAGATGTCATTGCACCAAAATGATCTGACAATACTGATCATACTAGGGTTTTCCCACTTGTACTAAATCTATTCTAATATTCACTTGAAGTTGGCTCAATAATCCTTGAACTTACTGAGAAAGGTCATGTTGGTTTTAATATTATTCTGTAGCTTTAAACCTTAGCAGAAAAGAAAAAGTATTAAACCAGCTAGTTGGAGAAAAGTGCATGTATGTTCCAGTTTCACCTGTTTATTTATCAAAAATACCCTGGCTTAAGGCTGGAGAGGGCTTGCCTAGCATGAATGCAGTGCTGGGTTCTACCCCCGGCGCTGCAAAAATACCAAACTAAAACAAAACAAGAGAAAAATAAAGGCAAAAGCAAAAGCAGACTCCTCCAAAACCAGACTTTCCATGTTTTAGATACTGTCATATTTTGGGTTCTCTCCATTCATACAATACAAAGTTTACATAAGTGAATAAAAGGGAGATGTAGTTAGTTATTGAGTTAATTGGGGTTCCTTAGCTAGCTAGACAGCTAGTCAATTTGGTGTTTAACATTTTGAATGTTTGACTATGTTTGCACACTATAGCTACTAAGTGTTTTATAATTTACAAAAAGTTTCTGAACGCAGTACCTTATTTTCATAGTAGTTAAAATCATGGACTTTGGAGTCATATAGATGAATAGTCCTAGGTTCAAATTGTGGCTCTGCAATATATTTACTAAGTGACTTTAAATTCTGGAAGCCTCACTGCCATACTTAAAAAATAAAAAGTCATTTCTCAAGTTTACTATGAGACTAGATGAGATAATCTATTAAAACGGATTATAGAAAACACTCAACAAGTGGTAACTATTATTTTTCATAAATTTGAATCCTTATTAGAACTTTTTGAAATAGCCTGCTAATGATTCTATTAAATCCTCCTGTTTACTTTTATCTCTATATGGTTACAAAGGCAGACTCTCTTATCTTGAATTCCTATGTCTCCTTTCTTTACTTAAGTATTCTCTACTCATTTCATAGAGTTCAGTTAAAAGTCTCTTTCCTGATTTCAGTACTTTAGTTCAGTATATTCCTCACTACAAATATTTACTTAGCCTCACTGTATGCAAGTCACTGTGTTATGTGCTGGAAATATGATATGGAGACAGAAAATAGGGCCTGCCACCATATAGCTTACATTCCAACAGAGAAAGCAGAACTTCAATGAATATAGCAAAAAGATAAGTATTTACTTTCTGTTTGTGATGTGCTTAGAAGAATTTAGGGTCTTAGGAAAACATATCCTTGGGGAATGGCATAGTATGGGTTGAAGATTTCCTTGAAGAGCTGTTGGAGTGAGACCTGCTGTAATGTGGATCTGGAACGTCTCCCAAAGGCTCATGTGTTGAAGACTTGGTCCCCAATGCAGCAATGTTCAGAAATAGGGCTTTTAGGAAATGATTAGATCACAAAGGCTCTAACCTCATAGGTGTATTAATTTACTAGATAGAGTAATA
>PVLC010048144.1:0-11015 GCA_004027655.1 Graphiurus murinus
ATAGTTTTTAAAATATAGTTTTTTTTTTAAATCAGGGGAGTTAAGCTAACTCCACCCCTTGGAAGTTCTTTGAGTTAAGCTAACTCCACCCCTTGGAAGTTTTTTTCTTAGGAACCCCGCCTCCACCTGAGTTCCACGCCCTAATCTCCAGAAGCCCCACCTCCACCCACAACTTCCGGGCCCTATCTGACCACCTATTCGCCCACCTGAATCTGAGGAGGAGCGAAACCCTTAAAAAGTCACTTCCTCTTCTTCCCTGGAGGCGCGCGGCGGGCCCTTCTCCTCCATGCCTTACCCCTTTTCCTTTCCCCTTTTTTTCCCGGTTTTCCCCTGAGTTCCTGTTTCTCCCAAGCTCCTGAAATAAACCCTGCTTTTTTGTTTTCTGAATGGTATGTGTTGAAATTATTTTCTTCACGATACCAAGAACCTGGATTTTGGGGAATCCGCCGTACCCCATAACACCCCAAAAGAAAAAAAAAGGGGGGGGATATGGATGAGTGAGCTGAAGAGACAATAGGGAATAGTGTGAACCATGGCAAACTAGAGAGAATGCTCATCCATTTTTTTCCTTTGGTACTGGGGATTGAACCTACAGGCATTCTATCTCTTTAGCTACACCTCCAGCCCAATTTTTTTTTTTTTTTTTTTTTTTTTGCGGTACTGGAGATGGAACCCAGGGGCATTCTACCTCCGAGCTACACCCCCAGCCCTATTTTTTTTATTCTTTATTTTGAAACCGAGTCTCACTAAGTTGCAGAGTGCCTCACTAAGTAGCTGAGGCTGGCCGCGAACCCGGATCCTCCGGTCTCAGCCTCCCGAATGCTGGGATTACAAGCGTGCGCCACCACGCCCGGCTCCAGCCCAATTTTTTAATTTTTATTTTGAAACAGGGTCTTGGGAGGTCGCTGAGTGTCTTGCTAAATTGCTGAGGCTGTCCTTGAACCTTCGATCTTTCTGTCTCAACCTCCCAAGTGCTGGGTTTACAGGCAGATGCCATCATACCCAGCTATGCTCACCCATTTTTTATTTTTGACATTTGAAAATTCAAGCCCAGCACTACCAGATTTTGATTTCTCAGTTGACAATTCAAGTTAGAAAAAAAGAAAACCCACAAAACAAAGAGTAGATCATACATGCAGCCCACACACATGGTTTACAACTTCTGCCAAAGCCCAGAAATACATCACCTAACCAGTCAGGGAAAGAGGTAGACTGGCGTGGGTTTTTCCAGCCCCCTAGAAGAATAGATTCAAATCTGTCTCAAAAGCACTTGCTCACCCCTTCTCTTCACAGGAATTAATATGCAATGAGGCCGGGCGCGGTGGCGCATGCTTGTAATCCCAGCATTTGGGAGGCTGAGACCAGAGGATCTGGGTTCGCGGCCAGCCTCAGCTACCTAGTGAGGCACTCCGCAACTTAGTGAGACTCGGTTTCAAAATAAAGAATAAAAAATAGGGCTGGGGATATAGCTCGAAGGTAGAACGCCCCTGAGTTCAATCCCCAGTACTGCAAAAAAAAAAAAAAAAAAAAAAATGCAATGAGTATGGTAAATCATCTTTTGTCATTACTGCTTTCTGTCTGAATGTTCCAGGTCTTCCAATCTCATGCTGGGCTGGCTCCTGGGGAGCTACAGCTAAAACAGCCACTTATCTTTACTTAAACTGGACTCACACAGAGGCTCCTGAACCAGGTCAATTTATACTTTACCATCTCATCCCGACCTCTCCCAGCCCTTCTTCGGGCCTACTATAGTCTCTTTGGTTCAAATAATCTCAAGAGTTTGACAAGGTGACCCACACTGTAATCCCAGTACTTGAGGCTGAGATAAGAGGACAACAGGTTCAAGGCCAGCCTTTGGAATTTAGCCAGGCCCTCAGCAATTTAGACCCTGTTTCAAAATAAAAAAGGGAGCCAGGCGTGGTGGCCCACACTTGTAATCCCAGCATTTGGGAGGCTGAGACCAGAGAATCCGGGTTCGAGGCCAGCCTCAGCTACCTAGTGAGTCACTCAGCAAGAGACCCTGTTTCAAAAGAAAAAAAAAAAAATAGGACTGGGGGTATAGCTCGGAGGTAGAATACCTCAGGTTCAATCCCCAGTACCGCAAAAAAAAAAAAAAACAAAAAGGCTAGGATTTAGCACAAAGGTAGAATGCCCCTGAGTTCAATTCTCAGTACCATAAAAAGTAAAAATAAAATAGAGTAGGGGCCAGCTCAGAAATAGAACCCCTTCCCCTGCTTCAACCCCAGTACCACACAAAATAAAAATATTCTTAAGAGCATGTACAGCCCAAATAATGTTTAAAAAAAAAATACACACACACACACTAATACACCAAAGTGTATAACAACTATAATCTTAGTTTTAAAAATGGGTTAAGAGCTGGGCATTGTGGCGCAAGCTTGTAATCCCAGTACTTGGGAGGCTGAGACTGGAGGATCCAGGTTCACAGCCAGCCTCAGCTACCTAGTGAGGTACTCCGCAACTTAATGAGACCCTGTTTCAAAATAAAGACTAAAGCCAGGCGTGGTAGCACACGCTTGTAATCCCAGCATTCAGGAGGCTGAGACCGGAGGATCCGGGTTCGAGGCCAGCCTCAGCTACCTAGTGAGGCACTCCGCAACTTAGTGAGACTCGGTTTCAAAATAAAGAATTAAAAAATAGGGCTGGGGGTATAGCTCGGAGGTAGAATGCCCCTGAGTTCCATCCCCAGTACCGCAATAAATAAATAAATAAAGACTAAAAAATAGGGCTGGGGGTATAGCTTGGAGGTAGAATGCCCCTGAGTTCAATCCCCAGTACTGCAAATAATTAATTAAATAAAATAAAGAATACAAATTGGGGCTAGGGATGTAGCTCAGAGGTAGAATGCCCCTGGATTCAATCACCAGTACCGCAAAGATAATAAATAAATAAATAAATGGTTAAGCTGGGTGTGGTGACACACAGGCTTGTAATCCCAGTACTTGGGAGGCTGAGACAGGGGGATTGGGATTGCAGATTTGTGGCCAGCCTCGGCTACTTAGTGAGGCCATCCACAACTTAGTGAGACCCTGTTTCAAAATAAAGAATAAAAAAGAGGGCTAGAGGTATAGCTCAGAGGTAGAATGCCCTTGGGTTCAATCCCCAGTATTAAAAAAAAGGGGGTTAAGCCAGGTGTAGTGGCACACACTTGTAATCCCAGTACTTAGGAGACTGAGACAGGAGGATCACAGGTTCGAAGTCAGCCTCAGGAATTTAATGAGGCTCTCAGCAACTTAGCAAGACCCTGTTTCTAAATAAAAAATAAGCCAAGCGTGGTGGCGCATGCTTGTAATACTAGCATTTGGGAGGCTGAGACAGGAGGATCCGGGTTCATGGCCAGCCTCAGCTTCCTAGTGAGGCACTCCGCAACTTAGTGAGACCCTGTTTCAAAATAAAGAATAAAAAAAAAAATAGGACTGGGGGTATAGCTTGGCAGTAGAATGCCCGAGTTCAATTGCCAGTACCACAAAAATAAATAAATAAATAAATAAATAAATAAATAAATTTTAAAAATAGGGCTGGAGGTAGAACTTGGAAGTAGAATGCCCCTAGGTTCAATCCCAGTACCACCAAAAAAAGAAATAAAATAGGGCTGGGGATGTAGCTCAGGGGTAGAATGCCCCTGGTTCACTCTTCAGTACCACATACACACACAAAAAAAGGTTCCTAAGCTAGCCTAGACATATGAGGAATGGGGAGAAAAGATTTCCATCCAATTTTTAAAGACCTCTTTCTAGCTGGGCATGGTGGTACACATCTGTAAATCAGTCCTTGGGGAGGATGAGACAGGAGGATCACAGGTTCAAGGACAGTTCCAGCAAGTAGTGATAAGACTCTCATCAACCTAGCAAGACTGTTTCAAAACAAAAATAAAAAATACAGCTAGGGCTGTAGCTCAGAGGCAGAATGCCCCTGGCTTAATCTCCAGTACAAATAAATAAAAAGACCTCTTTCTACACTTCAAGGGGAAAGAAGGCAAACCTACTGGCTGACATCCTGGGCGAACTTGCCCCTTCCTTTTAACACCTGCTGATGTAGCTCCTCCAGAGTTATCAGACCTGTTGGAGAGAGACAGAAAGCAGATGAAGACTCTGCCTTCATGGCTGCAACCACTTGATAAAATAACTGGCCATATTTATGAAAAATGGACTCTAAGACCACATTAGGACCTTCAGTAGAGGAAGACATATGAAAATCCCCCCGAACAGTATCATCTTTGAAAGCCGGGTATGTTGGTGCACGCCTATAATTCCAGTACTTGGGGAGGCTGAGAAGAGGATCACAGGTTTGAAGACAGCTTCAGCAAGTAGTAAAACTCTCAACAACCAAGCAAGACCCTGTTTCAAAACAAAAAAATTAAGTAAAACAAAAAAAGATTGGGAGTTTAGCTCATAGGTAGACTGCCCCTGGGATCAATCCTTAGTACCACCAAAAAAAAAAAAAAAAAAAGCCAGGCATGGTGGCACACCCTTGTAATTGTAATCCCAGTACGTACTTGGGGGTACGTACTTGGGGGGCTGAGAGAGGAGAATTATAGGTTCGAGACCAGGCTCAGCTACTTAGTCAGACCCTATTAAAAAAAAAGTCACCGGGTGTGGTGGCACACGCTTATAATCCCAGCATTTGGGAGGCTGAGACCAGAGGATCCAGGTTCTCAGCCAACCTCAGCTACCTAGTGAGGCACTCTGCAACTTAGGGAGACCCTGTTTCAAAATAAAGAATAAAAAACAGGGCTGGGAGTATAGCTCAGAGGTCAAATACCCCTGGGTTCCATCCCCAGTAACACTAACACACACACACACACACACAAAAAGTCATCAGGCGTAGTGGTGCACACTTGTAATCCCAGTACTTGGGAGGATGAGATGGGAGGATTGCAGGTTTGCAGCCAGCCTCAGCTACTAAGTGAGACCCTCTGAAATTTAGACCCTGTTTTAAAATAAGCGTAGCCGGGTGTGGTGGCCCATGCTTGTAATCCTAGTATTTGGGAAGCTGAGACAGGAGGATCCAGTTCCCGGCCAGCCTCAGCTACCTAGTGAGGCCTTCTGTAACATAGTGAGACCTTGTTTCAAAATAAAGAATAAAATATAGGGCTGGGGGTATAGCTTGGAGGTAGAATGCCCCTGAGTTCAATCCCCAGTACCGCAAAAAAATAAAATAAAGAATAAAATAAAATAAAGAATAAAAAATAGGGCTGGGGTTGTAGCTCAGAGGTAGAATGCCCCTGGGTTCCATCCCCACCCAGTACTGCCAAAAATAAAGTAAAATAAAATAAATAAGCTGGGCCAGGCGTGGTGGTGCACGCTTGTAATCCCAGCATTTGGGAGGCTGAGACCGGAGGATCTGGGTTCGAGGCCAGCTAAGCTACCTAGTGAGGCCCTCTGCAACTTAGTGAGACCTGGTTTCAAAATAAAGAATAAAAAAAATAGGGCTGGGGGTATAGCTTGGAGGTAGAATGCCCCTGGGTTTGACCCCCAGTACTGCAAAAAAAGTAACTAAAAATAAATAAGCTGGGCGTGGTGATGCATACTTGTAATTCCAGTATTTGGGAGGCTGAGACAGCAAGATGGCAGGTTCGAGGCCATCCTTAGCTACTGAGTGAGGCCATCTACAACTTAGTGAGACTGTGTTTCAAAATAAAAAACAAAAAATAGGGCTGGGGGGTGGGCTTGGAGGCAGAATGCCCCTGGGCTCAATCCCTACTTCTGCAAATAATGATGATGATGATGATATGATGATGATGATAAAAATAGGGGGTGTACCTCAGAGGTAGAATGCCCCTGGGTTCCATTCCAGTACCCCAAAGGGAGGGAGGAAAGGAAAGAAGGAAGGGAGAGAGGGAAAGGAAAGGAAGGAATGGATACAGGGAGAGAGGGAGGGAGAGAAAAAGAAACCAAGAATGAAGAGGGGCGTGGTGGCACAAGCTTGTAATCCCAGTACTTAGGAGGCTGAGAAAGGAGAATCACAGGTTCTTGGCCAGCCTCAGCGACTTAGTGAGATCCTCTGCAATTTAGGGAGACCCTGTTTCAAAATAAAGAATAAAAAATAGGGCTGGGGGTGTAGCTTGCATGTAGAATGCCCCTGGGTTCAATCCCAGTTCCACACACATACACAAAAATAAAAAATAAAAATAAAAATGAATGAATGAAGAAAAGAAAATAGAGCTGAGAGTGTGGCTCAGAGTTAGAATGCCCCTGGGTTCAATCCCCAGCACCCAAAAAATAAAAGAAAAAATGGAAAAAGAGCTGGAGATGTAGCTTGGAGGTAGAATGTCCCTGTGTTCTATCCTAGTACCACTGAAAAGGGGGGGACTGGAGGGTGTAGCTCAGGGAGAGCACCCCTGGTTCAAGTCTCTACACCACTAAAAACAAAGAACAGCAATATCACCAAAGGACTTTTTTTGGTATTGGGCTTCTCACATACTAGGAAAGCACTACAACAGAAATACTTCCATAGCACCTTTTTTGTTGTTTTATTTTAAGACAAGGTCATACAAAGTTGCCCAGGGTGGCGTCGAACTTGGGATTCTCGAGCTTCAGTCTCCAGAATCATTGAGATTACCGGTGTGTGCCACCTGCCTGGATCAAATGACTTTTTTTTTTTCTTTTGGTACTGTGGATTGAACCAAGGGGTGTTCTATCTCTGAGCTAGACTGTTAACACTATTTTGTGTGTGTGTGTGTGTGTACTGGGGATTAAACTCAGGAGCATTCTATCTCTGAGTTAAACCCCCGCCGTTTTTTTTTTTGGAAACAGGGTCTCCCTAGATGTCTTGCTACATTGCTGAAGCTGTTTTCGAACCTGCAATCCTCCTGTCTCAGCCTTCCAAGTACTAGGAATTACAGACATGTGCCACCACACCTGGTTATTTTTTCTTATTTTGAAACAGGTTCAAAGTTCCTGAGAGTCTCACCAAGTGGCTGAGACTGGCCTCAAATCTGTGATCCTCCTGTCTCAGCCTCCCAAATACTGAGACTATAAGAATGTACCACCATGCCTGGCTTCAGATGATCCTTTTTTTTTTTTTCTTTTGTCGTACTAAGGATTGAACCCAGAGGCATTCTACTTCCAAGATACACCTCCAGCTTGGTTTTATATTTTATTTGTAAACAGGGTCTCACTAGGTTGCTGAAAGCCTCACTAAATTACTGAGGCTGGCTACAAACTTGTAATCCTCCTTTCTTAGCTTCACAAGTACTGGGATCACAAGGGTGTGCCACCATGCCCAGCTCAGATGACCATTTTGGGTTTTTTCTTTTTTTTTTGCGGTACTGGGGATTGAACTCAGGGGCAATCTACCTCCGAGCTACACCCCCAGCCCTATTTTTTATTCTTTATTTTGAAACAGGGTCTCACTAAGTTGCAGAGGGCCTCACTAGGTACCTGAGGTTGGCAGAGAACCCGGATCCTCCAGTCTCAGCCTCCCAAATGCTGGGATTACAAGCGTGCACCACCACACCCGGCTTCAGATGACATTTTAGGGAGCTCAGAGACTCAGTTTGCATCACTATACCGCAGAGGCAGTGCAGGGCTATAGTTACTAAAGAGAAAATCATAACCCAGATGCACTGTACATGAGGTTAGGATAAGACCTATTTTCTACCTCCCTATTATTTTCTTTAAAGACCAGGGGCTGGACCTTCCCAGCCAAAGATTCTTGGAGAACAGAGACCATCACTTGGATAATTCTATTTCCCCTTGGCTATGGTAAATTGTATTCAGCCTTGGACATTTTACCTGCCATGGATTCAACTATACAAAACAGCTATGGTGTGTCCCAGAACTGTGCAGGTCTACAGACTACAGGAGCAAAAAGATAATCTCTTGAGATTTTTCTCCTCAGAGAAATCTAAAGCCCTGTCCTAGGACCCAGCCACCCTCACCTCCATTCCGGTGCTTTAAGGCCAGGCACACTTCAATAATCTGGACGCCCAACTCGTAATAGAAGTCCCCTACGCCCAACATCTCAGACCAAAATCCTTTTCCAGCTACAAGACAAAAAACAAAAGCTAGGTTATTCATTAATTTTCATCACTTCTGTTCTTTTAACACTGGACTAAACCATCTA
The DNA here is from genome assembly GCA_004027655.1 of Graphiurus murinus. Lineage (NCBI taxonomy): Eukaryota > Metazoa > Chordata > Mammalia > Rodentia > Gliridae > Graphiurus > Graphiurus murinus. Next base: position 8,089 of record PVLC010048144.1, read on the forward strand.
TCTTGTGTGAAATCTTGCCTAGCATAAGCCCTGCTTTACTTGTTAATTAAGATCCTTTGGTTGTGGTGCTCAGGATTGAACCCAGGGGCATTCTATCTCTGGGCTAGACCCCCAGCCCTATTTTTTTTATTTTTGAAACAGGGTCTAACTTGTAGATGGCCTCACTAATTTGCTGAAGCTGGTTGCAAACCTACAATCCTCCTGTCTAAGACTCCCAAGTACTGGGATTACAAGTATACACCACCATGCCTGGCTAACCAAGATCCTTTGAAACAACTTCACTCTCAGAAACTCTTGCTGCAGAGGATCAGATAGTTCCAAATGGTGAGCAATCTAAGTCCCTTCTTGGACTGAGATTATAGTTCAGTAGTAGAGCCCTTGCATAGCATGCATGAAGCTGTGAGTTTAATCCCCAGCACTGAAAATAAAAATCAATAAATAATAAGCCAGGTGGAAGCCGGACGTGGTGGCGCATGGTTGTAATCCCAGCATTTGGGAGGCTGAGACCGGAGGATCTAGGTTCGAGGCCAGCCTCAGCCACCTAGTGAGACACTCCGCAACTTAGCGAGACCCTGTTTCAAAATAAAGAATAAAAAATAGGGCTGGGGGTATAGCTCGGAGGTAGAATGCCCCTGAGTTCAATTCCCGGTACCACAAAAAATAAATAAATAAGCCAGGTGGAATGGTGCACACTTGTAATCTCAGTAGTTAGTAGGCTGAGAGAAGAGGCTCACAGGTTTGAGGACAGCCTCAGCAACATATTGAGACTCTCAGCAACCTAATGAGAACCTGTTTCAAAAACCAAAAAATAGAAAGGGCTGTGTCCTCAAACCCGTGATCCTCCTGTCTCAGACTCCCAAGTACTGGGATTACAGGCATGTGTCACCATGCCTGGACTATTTTTTGTCTTATTTATTTTTTTGTGTGGTACTGAGGATTGAACCCAGAGGCATTTTACCTTCGAGCTACACCCCTGGCCCAAATTTTTCTTATTTGGAAATAGGGTCTCACTAGGTTGATTCAAATCTCGCTACTTGCTGAGGCTGTCCTTGAACCTGTGATTCTCCTGTCTCAGCCTCCCAAGTGAGGGATTACAGGCATGTACCACCAAGCCTGGCCTCTATTTTTTATTTTGAAACAGGTTCATAGGGTCTAGCTAAGTTACTGCGGCAGGCTTCCAACCCCTGATCCTCCTGTATCAGCCTCTCAATTACTGGGATTATATGTGTGCAACACTGCATCAAAATTAAATTTTTTTTTTTTTTTTTTTTTTTGTGGTACTGGGGATTGAACTCAGGGGCATTCTACCTCTGAGCTATACCCCCAGCCCTATTTTTTATTCTTTATTTTGAAACCGAGTCTCACTAAGTTGCAGAGTGCCTCACTAGGTAGCTGAGGCTGGCCTCGAACCCGGATCCTCCGGTCTCAGCCTCCCGAATGCTGGGATTACAAGCGTGTGCCACCACGCCTGGCTCCAAAATTAAATTTTTAATAAAGGGGGAAACGCCATAAAAAAATTCCACTGTAAATCACTCAAGGGAGAATCACAGACCTTTGATACTCCTCTTCCATGTCAGTCTTTCCATCTTCACATCAGACTGGGCACTAGTCATACTGCTAGGGACTCCCTAAAGACATCCTCTGGATCTCCCTATAGGCCCTTTTTAGAGGATGCCCCATCCATAGTGATGACAGCTAGGTGAGCTTCTGTCCCTAAAAATCCTAGGGACAATTCCTTACAGGCCAGAGGATCCACCCCAATGGTCGCACACATGTCTTGGAACTGCACCCGGAACTCAGGATTCTTCCGGATCTCCTGCTTGTGTTTGCTGGCAAATTCTTCCAGGTTCGTCTTGAACATGTCCAACTGTTTCGACATCTATTGGACAGACAGATCTACCATTATGCTGTTTACTGTTCCCTGTTGTTATCCCTACCTCACCTGCATGGTTATCAGCAGAAATGAGATGCTGTACTGTTTTCTTCTTTTTTTTTCTTTTTCCGGTACTGGGGATTGAACTCAGGGGCATTCTACCTCCGAGCTATACCCCCAGCCCTATTTTTTATTCTTTATTTTGAAACAGGGTCTCACTAAGTTGCAGAGTGCCTCACCAGGTAGCTGAGGCTGGCCGTGAACCCGGATTCTCCGGTCTCAGCCTCCCAAATGCTGGGATTACAAGCGTGTGCCACCACGCCCGGCTTGTTTTCTTAATTCTTTTTTTTTTTTTTTTTGCGGTACTGGGAATTGAACTCAGGGGCATTCTACCTCCGAGCTACACCCCCAGCCCTATTTTTATTCTTTATTTTGAAACAGGGTCTCACTAAGTTGCGGAGTGCCTCACTAGGTAGCTGAGGCTGGCCACGAACCCGGATCCTCCGGTCTCAGCCTCCCGAATGCTGGGATTACAAGCGTGTGCCACCACGCCCGGCTTGTTTTCTTAATTCTAAAATACATATTTTTAGCTGAGCATGGTGGCATACTTGTAATCCCAGTGCTTCAGAGACCGGGACAGGAGAATTACAGGTTGGTTTCAAAATAAAAATTTAAAAATAGGGCTAGGGGTATACCTCAGAAACACAATGCCTCTGGGTTCAATCCCCAGTACAAAAAAAAAAAAAACAAACAGTAAAAATAAAAAGGGACGGGAGGGTCAGGTGTGGTGGCGCATGCTTGTAAGCCCAGCATTTGGGAGGCTGATACCGGAGAATCCGGGTTCATGGCCAGCCTCAGCTACCTAGTGAGGCCCTCTGCAACTTAGTGAGACCCTGTTTCAAACTAAAGAATAAAAAAATAGGGCTGGGGGTATAGCTCAGAGGTAGAATGCCCCTGAGATCAATCCCCAGTACCGCAAAAAATAAATAAATAAATAATAAGAAATAGGGCTGGGGGTATAGCTCAGAGGTAGAATGCCCCTGAGTTCAATTCC
>PVLC010048145.1:0-10839 GCA_004027655.1 Graphiurus murinus
ATCGCCAAAAAAAAAAAAAAAAAAGTAATAAAAACTTCAAGGAATTAAAATGGGATATTAGAAAATGTCTGTTTCAAACAAAAAATGGAGAGCCGGGCATGATGGCGCACACCTGTAATTCCAGTACTTTGGGAGGCTGAGACAGGTTCAAGGCCAGCCTCAGCAAGTAGTGAGACTCTCATCAACCTAGTGAGACTTTGTTTCAAAATAAAAATAAAATAGGACTGGTGGGAAGTACAGAGGTAGAATGCCCCTGGGCTCAATTCCCAGTGACACAAAAGAAAAAAAAAGGAGGGGGAGTCAGGAAGGACTAGAGGAAGAAAAAGGGAAGACAGCAGACAGCACTTTTACCTCAGCTGTAATTACAGTAAACAGCTGGTTCATGCAGGGGAGTCCTTGACTTTCCCTGAACATACCTTGGTTATTTCGTCAGATATGCTGTAATCCAGAAACCTCAACAGGGTCAGATAAACTCGGAACTTGTTCAGCACAGAAGGCAGCACCGCCGAGAAAAGGCTGTTCATGTATTCCTCCATGTTGGGGGGGATGAGCTGAGGCTGCAAGTGAATCTGGCAGTCTGCCTGAAAAGAGGAAGGCACAGGGTGTTTCCCAAGCTCCCGCGCTGGCCCAGTTTCCGAGGTACAGCCTTTCTAACAGCTCCCAACGCAATTAGGAAATACCACTTACTTTTAGGAAAGGAAATAAAGTGTGTGTGTGTGTGTACACGTGCTACTGAAGATTGAACTCAGGGGCTTTCTACCTCTGAGCTACATCCCCAGCACTTTTTTATTTTTCTTATTATGAGACGGGGTCTCAGTAAATTGCCTATGCTGGCCTTGAACTTTCGATCTTCCTGCCTCAGTCCCTGGAGTACTGTAATTACAGGTGTGTACCACTGTGCCCAGCTGGGAATCAATTTTTTTTTTTTTTTGCAGTACTGGGGATTGAACTCAGGGGCATTCTACCTCTGAGCTATACCCCCAGCCCTATTTTTTATTCTTTATTTTGAAACAGGGTCTCACTAAGTTGCTGAGTGCCTCACCAGGTAGCTGAGGCTGGCCTCGAACCCGGATCCTCCGGTCTCAGCCTCCCAAATGCTGGGATTACAAGCGTGCGCCACCACGCCCGGCTGGGAATCAATTTTTAATATTAATTTACACACATTACAACTACCACAATCAATAGTTATAAAGTTAGCTTTTGCCAGGCACAGTGGCACACACCTATTATCCTAGCTACTCATGAGGCAGGAGGATCACAAGTTGAAGGCCAATTTAGTGAGATTTTTGTTTTGGGGATTGAAGCCAGAGGCATTCTACCTCCAAGCTTCAACCTCAGCCCTATTTTACTTTTTTTATTTTGAAACAGGGTCTCGCTAAGTTGCTGAGTGCTTCCCTAAATTGCTGAGGCTGGCCTGGAACCTGTGATTCTCCTGTCTCAGCTTGCTAAGTACTGGGATTACAGGAATGCACCACCATGCCCAGCTGAGATCTCATCTCAGAAAGTAAAAAGAGCTGGGGATATAATTCAGTGGTAGAGGGGCCCTGGATTTAATCTCTAATACCAAACAAAACAAAACAAACAAAGAGCTGGCCTCTTCCTGGTTATTTATAATCTCAATGGTATCAATAAATATACAAAAAGGTAACCAAGCTCTAAAAGGAAGTCAATTAAAAATTTTACCATAATTTCTTACAGATAATTTACCAGTGAACCATTTAATTCTTAGTCAAAGGCTGCTTCTCAGCAACCAAAAGTGTATACTACTCTGAGACGGTTAATAAGGAAATCTAAAACATTTCACATAAGACTGGCAGAAAACAGTGAGACAAGGGCAGGAAGAACAGGGCTGGATGCTGGCCAGTCCACGTGCAGACAGCTTTTACTTCCTATGCTCAGATGTGGCAGTCTGTGGACAGCAGCTGTATAGTTACCTTGTGATCCACCGATATTTGACTCTTGGTGAGTTTTCATCACAAGGCAGGAACAGAATAATCAATTCCCTTATTAATAATCAGCAACTATAATTTATCAAGCAAGTGTAACTTATAAGCAGCACCAATAAACAAAAATGTAGTATTTTTCCAAATGTAACCTCCCTCCTTTTCAAATCTACTCATCATACCGGGAGGAGTGATCGCCCTTCTGAAGTAATGAGAACATTGATACTGCAGGGAAACTCCATCTGGTGGTAACTGAAGTCGTAATCCACCTTCTGCCAAGTTATGAGGTTGCTCAGGGCAGTCACGTTATGAACCCCTAGAAAAGCAAGAGCATCGTTTTCAGTCACTTGGTTTTAATCACAGAAACAGATTAGTTTGAATGATAATGATTGTAACACAGAGGTTTCTGTTGCTTGAATAAAACGTGTGAGGCCCTGGCCAATTTACTGAGCTGAATGTTCAGTGGGTTGTAAGCTTCACAGTTAGGCAAGCTAGGACTTTCTGGGGCTGAGATCCCCCAAATCTAATGTCAGGTCTCACCACCGGACACAGTGGGAGCCTGCTGTGTAAGGTGGCTTTCTCGGTGGTGTGGTCCTAGAGCTCTCCCCACAGGTATGAGGCCAGTGAATTTCACTGACCTTACCGTCACCTTTGCCTTAAAGGTCCCAGTCTCCATTACTTGTTCTTCCACTTCACAAGTTGAACTTACCACCAGCTGTATCGTGTCTATTCTCAAGATGGTAAGGGACCCTGATCTGATCTTTTAAATTTTCTTCCAGAGTTTCTCTCCTCACATATGAGGAGTACATACTGGGTACTGGGGATTGAACCCAGGGGCATTGTACCTGTGAGCTACACCCCCACATCGATTTTATTCTTTTACTTTGAAACAAGTTCTCACTAAAGTTGCAAAGGGCCTTACAAGTTGCTGAGGCTGGCTGCTAACCTGTGATCCTCCTGTCTCAGCCTCCCAAGTACTGGGATTATAAGTGTGCACCACCATGCCCAGTGAAAATATTTTCTTAAATCTTATCTAAATAGGGTGTGGTGGCGCACGTTTGTAATTTCAGTATTTAGGAAGCTCAGACAGGAGGACAGCAGGTTCAAGAATAGCCTCAGCAACTTAGTGAGATCCTATTTTAAAACAAAAAAATATATATAAAGGGCGAGGGCATGTAGTTCAGAGATAAAAATGCCTCTGGGTTCAATCTCTGGTCCTGAAAGTAAAAAAGCTACCTACAGCCTCACTCGTGTACTATTCTCAGAATACCACGGCCAATGCAGTGCACACCATTAGTTCACAGTCTGTACTTAGTCAAATGCATGTGCCAAGCCCTCACCTTAAGTACCTGTTAAATGTACACTTGACTTTGTCCGCAGCCACTGCTTTAACAAGCCATTACCAGATCTGGCTTTAGCAGAGGAAGTCAGGTCAGGACAGGAGTGTCCGCACACATACCTGGGGTGTCCAGCTGCCCTTGCTCCAGAAGAGTCTCATCGATGACCAAGGAAGTGTTGTTGGGCAGCTGCAGGAGTCCACTGACCAAGCGATTGGCCGTATAGTCTTTGTGGGGAATGAATTTTAAATGGTTCATATTCTCGATAGTCATCTGTAGACGAAAAGACTGCAGGAAAAAATTTTTAATGAGCAAGGATTAAAGGTTCCCTGTCTTAAAAAAATATGTATTTGGAGTTAAAACACTCTTTCAGCTAGAAAGAATGATCTTACACATTTCTAAGGGGGTAGTATCATGGCTTCTGGAACTGCAAAAATAGCCTAACACAAGCTAGCAAAACAGAAAATGTAATTTTATTCATCAAGATAGGGAAAGAAGCTGGGCGTGGTGGCGCACGCTTGTAATCCCAGTACTTGGGAGGCTGAGACGGGAGGATCAGGGTTCTCGCCAGCCTCAGCTACCTAATGAGGCTCTCCACAACTTAGGGAGACCCTGTTTCAAAATTAAGAATAAAAAATAGGGCTGGGGATGTAGCTCAGAGGTAGAATGCCCCTGAGTTCCATCCCCAGTACTGCCAAAAAAAAAAAAAAAAGATAGGGAAAGAAGCTGGGCGTGGTGACACACACACACATCCCAGTACTTGGTAGGCTGAGATAGGCAGATAGCTCAGTTGCTGAGGCTGGCCTCCACTTGTGATTTTATTCAGATTCCTACACTGTGGAAGAGAGACTAATGAATTTTGCTATCACAGAATATGAAAATTTCACTGGTAGGCTTTTGGATCCCTTCACACTGCAACACACGGAATAGAGAAGCAAACATGAAAATTTAGTGGTCTCACACTAATTAGACATTAAAGAGATTTGCAAAAAGGTAAAACAATGCCACTTTATCCCTTTTTTGGTCTGGGAAAAGTCATTTAATAAAAAACACTAATGTTCACATTAATGATTATTTCTAATTAATTATTATTTTAACATAGTTTCAGTTTTCATTTCTATTTTTTTTTTTTTTTTGCGGTACTGGGGATTGAACTCAGGGGCATTCTACCTCTGAGCTACACCCCCAGCCCTATTTTTTATTCTTTATTTTGAAACCAGATCTCACTAAGTTGTGGAGTGCCTCACTAGGTAGCTGAGGCTGGCCTTGAACCTGGATCCTCCGGTCTCAGCCTCCCGAATGCTGGGATTACAAGCGTGCGCCACCACGCCCGGCTCAGTTTTCATTTCTAAAATGTGGAAAATTAATGATAAATATAACCCAAATAAAAAACAGCTTTCTAGCTGGGTATTGTGGCACGTACTTATAATCCCAGTTCTTGGGAGGCTGAGACAAGAGGATCTCAGGTTTGCCGCCAGCCTCAGCAACTTAGGACCTCTGCAACTTAGACTCTGTTTCAAAACAAAACAAAAAAATAAGCCAGGCGTGGTGGTGCACACTTGTAATCCCTGTACTTGGGAGGCTGAGACGGAGGATCCAGGTTCTCAGCCAGCCTCAGCTACTTAGTGAGGCACTCTGCAACTTAGTGAGACCCTGTTTCAAAATAAAGAATTGAAAATAGGGCTGGGGGTGTAGCTCAGAGGTAGAATGCCCCTGAGTTCAATCCCCAGTACTGAAAAAAAAAAAAGGGCTGGAGGGTATAGCTTGGAAGTAAAATGCCCCTGGTTTCCATCTACAATACCACAAAAAACAAACAACAAACAAACAAAAAACTTTGAGTTTTTTTCTGGAGGGAGAAGCCCTTGTCTGTCCTGGTCACTGCTGCTTTCCGAGGGCCTGGGAGAGCGCTGGCACTCAGACCATACACTGGCTCAGTGACTGATCTAGCTCAAGCTGCCAAAGTCCCAAAGCAAGAGGTGATCAGTATTTGTAGCCACACAACACATCAGAAGCAATTTCCCTGTTCCCAAGACCGTGCCACACATACACGCTGCATTCCCCAACGCTTTGGCAAAAACAGCAGCTCAACTTTCCAAATGGGAATTAAAATGGGGGCGAGGGAGATGAAGATCGTTGTTTCCTCCACTCAAAGAATTAGCCTATAATTTAGAGCCTATCTAGATTTCAGATTTTAATGCGCACAAAGGATACTGCATTGCACAAACAAACTGGCATCAACAGAGTATGATTTTAAGGGAGTTACTGTAATTGTGTTAATTGTCAGACTTTTAGAAATTTGTACTAAGGCAATAAATGTGAAATGTTCAGGAGAGAGAACATTTTAAATTATATAACTTGGCAGGCTTTGTTTCCCCTTAAATGACATCTATTAAAATTTCAAAGTTGAATATCTGAGTTGAATGAAAGGCAATTAGGTGGATGTATGGTGTGCTCAGGGTTATAATACACATTTATACTGATCTTACTGCTGGAACAAGATGTTGGATAATTCGATACAAGTGTTCTGTGAAGGTACTATTCCGTGGGCAACCGCTCAAGTTAACTGTAAATTTTCCTAGTGGAAGAACATCTCTTCTTGTATACCTAGAAGAAAAAAACAAAAATGAAATCAGCAAGTGATTTCATTGAAAAAGCTAATAAAAATTCACTTAATACTGTCATTAAAAACAGCAGAATACTTTCACCTACAGAACAATAGTAGTTACAAGACAATATTTTTTAAGTACTGATCACGTGCTGGGGACTATTCTGAGCTGCTTCTGTGCTTTTTCATTTAGGGGTAGGCACTATTTGTTTTCCCAATGAGAAATGCGAGTCACAGATTAAGACAGGTGGACTATCCCTTATTCAAAATGTTTGAGACCAGTAGTGTTTCAGATTTGGGAATATTTACATAGATTTCACTAGTTAAGCATCCCTAATGTGATATCCAAATCTATAATGCTCCATAATCAAAACTCAGCCCACTGGTGCTCAAAACTCTTAGACTGTGGAGCTCAGGTTCTTGGTTTAGAGATGGTGTACTTGTAACATGTCATCTACACAAGATAAAGATACAACTCAGCCAGGTAGTTTGGTCCAGAGTTGGTGCTCTTGGATCCCACTCGGGGAAAAGTTTGACTGATGGCACCGAGATGTTACTGCAGTGTTCACTACAGAGAAAAACTAGGAAAACCCAACATTTACGGAAGTGGTCATAGTATGGTGTAACTATATAATGAAATAAAAAGTTCATTTAGAATTATGATGGTTAAATGTTTAGTATATATTTAATCCCAAAAGATATGGATCTACACTTAATAAGAGTATAACTGACACCTACACAGGTATGTGCAGTATACACATGTAAACAAATAACAAAAAGAACAAACACCAAAATGGTAAATGAGGCCATCTCTCTGAGGCCAAACTGCACATGACTACTATTTTTGTTCCTTTTTTTGATACTGGAAATGGAACCCAGGACATGTTCTACCTCTGAGCTACAACCCTCGACCTTTTTATTTTTGAAACAAGGTCTTGCCAAGTTACCTAGGGTCTTGCTAAGTTGCTGACGCTGGCCTCAAACCTGCACTTCTGTCACAGCCTCTCAAGTACTGGAATTCAGTCGCATGCCACCCATGCCTAGCTGATTGCAATTTTCTTCTTCAACTTCTCAGAACTTATTGAGGGAGCACATTGTTTTTTAAATTAGAAAACAAAGAAATATTGTGTCAAAGGGTGAAGTGCTAATGTCAAAACCAAAAAAATGTGCAGCTAGGTGTGGTGGTGCATGCCTGTAATCTCAGTACTTGGGTAATTGTAGTACTTGGGAGGCTGAGATAAGAGGGTAGTAGCTTCAAGGTCAGCCTCAGAAACTTAGCAAGATCCTGTTTCAAAATAAATACTAAAAAGGGGTAGAGGTATAGCTCAGAGGTAGAATGTCCCTGGGTTCAATCCTTAGTACCCCCCCCCCCAAAAGCATGTGTTATAACTCGTTGACTTTTTTGGAAACAAAATTTTGGGATGTATAAACAGAGATTTCAGAATGCAAAAAGGGGTTGGGGGTATAGCTCGGTGTATAAGGCCCTAGGTTCAATCCCTAGCTTTGCCAGAGCAAAAAAACATAAAATGGCTCATTTCACTCATCGGCCAAGTCCTTTGTCTGGTTTTGGCTCTAATCTTTAAGAGGATATAGTAAAAGGACCAAATGTCAGCAGGTGTGGTGGTGCACACCTGCAATCCTGGTACTTGGGAAGCTGAGACAGGAGGTTCATAGGTGTGAGATCAACCTCGGCAACTTAATGAGACCCTTTTCAAAATAAAATATCTGGCTGTGGATGTATCTATAACACTTATTATGCTTTCTACACCACACCAAACTCCCTTTGTCCCACCAGGAATCCAGATAGCACTTACACTGTAGAGATGAGGTGTAATATAAGGTATTCGGCAGCCAAACTATCTCCCAAAAGGGCATGAGTGAGGAACCCAAGCAGCTCAGCTCGGACAGGAGACAATTCGGACATGAAGGCAGACACAACTGCAGGAGGAAGGGACAGCGATTGAGAACACACAGGCCGCTCTGCGAGTGCCCACCCAGAGCTACCTCCTCGAGGAGCACTGCACACCGCAGGTGCCCAGCTCAAACTTAACATGCCGGCCAATGCGTGGCAAGTGATGGCACTCTTAAAACCACAACTGCTTGTATTAAAGGAGGAGGAAAACGGGGGCAAGTGAGAGCCATTACTGAACACCTAATCTGAGGAACAAGGGTCTGCCTCCACTCTGCCTGCGTGGTGGCCTTGGAGGGGAGAGCCTGCGGCTCCCCAGGCTCTAACACTTACACTTACAGGTTCTGCTCTCCTCTCTGTTAAGGCAAGCAGGTAATAGCGGATTGATGTGCTGCAACTTCTGGGCCAAAATCACATGGATTCTCGGCACTAAGGAGGCGGGAGGACTGTGCACCCTCTGCTCCTCGGCCGTGTCGGTGCACTCCATGGGGTCCAGCAGCGCAGAGGCATCCCTGCGGAGACACCGACAGCAAAGATGTGGAAACAGCATGCACCCACCTGCACAACTCCGGAAAGAGCGGCAAGCGGCTCCTCGTCCTAAAATGCTCGCTCGCTCACAGCATGAGAGGACGGATTTGGTTCGTTCTTTACAACCAACAACGTCTTTCACTCAGGATGTTAAAGGTACCACCGCCGTAAACGGGCTAGAGGATTCCATTCATGGACTCGCTCTTCCATGGTAGCTGAGTATTCAATTCTTCACACACATTTCAAAACATGCCACCAGGGCCAGGTGCGGTGGCTTCCTGCCAAAACCTAAATCCAATCACACACAACCTAATCGTAAACCTAATCAAGAGGGAGCATCAAACACACAAACCGTGAAGTGTTCTATGGAAAACTGGCCTGTGTTCTTCAAAAGTGTCAAGACTGCTGCCTGCCATGTGAGAAGCTGGTCATCTGCAAACCAGTCAGGACCTTTGCTGGACATAAGATCTGCTGGTGCCTTGACCCCGGGCTTCTCAGCAAGTGTCAAGGACATGAAGGACAAAGAAAGGCTACAGAGAGTTCAGACTAATGCAAGGAGTACTCTCTGGACGCCGGCTGGCCGAGAGGTAGGTCGAGGAGGATCAAGGTGAGGCGACTGCTGCCTGGCAGGGTGGCGGGCCAGCACACTCTGTCCTCATGGCAGGTCTCCTGATGTTGACACCTGCACTCTGACTACACATGAAGAAGTCTTTGTTCTCAGGAGCCACGGGCTCAGGTATTGAAGGGTAACAGGGTGTGATATCTGCACTTTACTCTCCAGTGTTTCAGAAAAACGTGCACATAACAAGCCCGTGGGACCCGAGTGTTGACACCTGGCAAATCTGGGTGAAAGGGAAAAAGAGTTCTTCATAACCATCCTGCCGCTTTTCTGAAAGTATATAAAAATGTTTAAAATGACCAAAAGAAGAAAAAAGAGCAAAAATTCTCACCTTTCGTCATTTAAAATACTTAGCACAGGATCCACAGACAGCACACCATATAACTCAAGAACGTCATTTACTTTGAAGCAATCCCAGTCTTCATAGACCTACCAGATGACACATGAAATCACACTGTTAGTACTAATGACATAAAGGAACATAAGAAACTAATCTTAAGGGAGCATTTGGAATACTGGATAAAGAAACGAACCTTCAAGTAACTCACTGCTTTCATAAACTAAGACCAAGAGAAGTAAGGTCTTTGCCTACAGTCATTTGGGTAGTGAGCAAATGAACTAAAACCCCAAACCCAGGACTGCAGACACCCACATCAGCGTGTGTTTAACATACCACACGACTTCAAAGAAAAGGCTTCCCCAAAGGCCAGCGGGCCATTAAAACTGGAAACACACATTCCCTCAAAACCTACTAACCATGCTGAGCCTTAAATTATTCATAAATGATGCAACACTCGGGGGATTAATACAAAACCTAAAGAATGGCCGTGAGGTTTTTTACAATAAAAAAACAATTTTTCAAATTTGTCCCAAAGGGCTTCTGTCAAAGTCTCTTACTGGTTAAGGCCTGATAGAAACATGACAGGGAGAATATTGGTCTGAAAGGCCCCTCAAGTGTAAATTACAAAGATGAAGAACGGAAATGCTCAGCGATCGCTTATTTCTGAACTCTCTATCACTTGTTTACCTAACAGAATTAAAAAAACAAACAAACAAACAAAAAACAGGATAAGCAAGATAGGAAAACTATACTTAATGTTTTCTTCATTTTATTTTTAATGTAAATGAATAATGGGTTTTGATAAGAAAAATGGCAAAAATAAAGTAGATATTGTGGAGTTAGAAATGATAAAGGAAGCCAGGCGTGGTGACGCACGCTTGTAATTCCAGCATTTGGGAGGCTGAGACCAGAGGATCCAGGTTCGCGACCAGCCTCAGCTACCTAGTGAGGCCCTCCGCAACTTAGTGAGACCCTGTTTCAAAATAAAGAATAAAAAATAGGGCTGGGGGTATAGCTCGTAGGTAGAATGCCCCTGAGTTCGAGCCCCAGTACCACACAAAAAAAGAAGTGATAAAGGAAGGAAGTAGCCAGGAAGTAACCCTAGGACTTGGGAGGTTGAGATAGGAGGGTCACAGGTTCAAGGTCAGACTCAGTAACTTAGCATGACCCTCAAGCAACTTAGTGAGACCCTATTACAAAATAAAAAATAAAACAGGGCTGGGGATGTAGCTCAAGAGTTAGAACGTCATTGGGTTCAATCTTCACACACACACACACACACACACACACACACACACACACACACACACAAGTTGTTCTGTTTGAAATATTCTTCAATTTGTTAAAAATGTGGTTTGGAGCCGGGCGTGGTGGCGCACGCTTGTAATCCCAGCATTCGGGAGGCTGAGACCAGAGGATCCGGGTTCGCGGCCAGCCTCAGCTACCTAGTGAGGCACTCCGAAACTTAGTGAGACTCGGTTTCAAAATAAAGAATAAAAAATAGGGCTGGGGGTGTAGCTCGGAGGTAGAATGCCCCTGAGTTCAATCCCCAGTACCG
>PVLC010048146.1:0-10842 GCA_004027655.1 Graphiurus murinus
GTGCACACACTTCATCCGTTTCTCTGTCCATGGGCTCTTAGGTGACTTAGGTTGGTTCTGTATCTTGGCTTTTGTGAACAGATCATGAGGGTGAAGCTCTCTCTTTGACATTCTGGTTTCATTTCCTTTGGCTATATACCCAGAAGTGGAGTTTCTGGTCTTACGGTGGTTCTATTTTAAATTTTTGATCACTTTCTATACTGTTCTTCATAAAGAGCGCACCAATTTGCATTCCCACCAACAAGTACGTACCAGACCCCTTTCTCCACATCCATGAGCACACGTATTTTCTTTTCGGATGACAACCATCCTCACAGGTGCGGGACTATACCTCCTTGTGCTTCCGATTTGCATTCCCCTGATGAGATTTTTCTGTTTTGCATGAGGATATGATCACACTTAAATGTTAATGAGGAAGAGTCATTAGAGAAGAAAACATTGTTGGCATATAGAGGAAAGGGAGGAATTTGCCAGCGTGCAAGATCTCTAAAAGGGGGAGGTACGAGAATCTGCAGAGAGCCGGAGGTCTGGTGGTTTGCCTGTAGGAACCCCAGCGAGCTCTTGGCAGGCCCCTCTCTGGGAGCCAGAGCCCAAGGCTATCCTGAGGGCGGGCAGAGCAGGTCCACCGGGAGGTTTGAGAAGCAAGAACAAGCTGGCAAGAGCCACTGGGTAAAACGAGAGGCCTCACAAGGGAAGCAAAGGATTTTGAGGCAAGTGGGTCCAGCGGACATTGCGACTGCCTGTCCCTCCCACGCCCTGTCCTTGCTGCCTGAGCCCCAGTGTCAGGAGCCTACTACTCAGGGAAGACGGCCTCTGTCCTTCTCCCAGAGACTACCAAGTCTGCATGGTGGTTAGGGTAATTAATGCCAACTGCTGTGAGAAACAGCCCCAATATTTCAGTTGCCTAAACTCATGTACAGCTCCTTATTTAGTGGGTCCAGATTTCTTTCATCTTATGATGTTGCTACGTCTATTATTTGCAGGAGGGGCAACGAGGGAATCATGGCACTTGGGGCCAGACTTTTTGGTCCACATCCCATTGGCCAGAACCCAGTCATTTGCCATCAACTAATAGCAAAGGGAGCTGGGAAATGTAGTCTTTCCATGAGCCCAAGGAGAAGAATGGGATTGGTTAGCATGTAGCAGATCTCCACCCCAGTATGTGTGATGTCTGGAGTTATGGTAGCCCTAGTTGCAAGCGTGAGGGCAATCACCAGACATGCTGAGGGTGAAACCAGGAAGATGCAAAGAATCTGGGTCCTTGGTGATATCATTAAACAGCCAATTTAATCAACCGGGGTTTTCCATATATATATGGAAAAATATATATACATATATTTTTAAAAATAAGAGCTAATGCCAAGTGTGGTGGCACACACCTGTAATCCCAGTACTTGGGAGGCTGAAACAAGAGGATTACAGGTTCAAGGCCAGCTTCAGAAACTTAGTGAGACCCTCAACAATTTAGTGAGACCTTGTTTCAAAAAAAAAAAAAAGATAGCTCAGAGGTAGAATGCCCCTGGGTTCAATCTCCAGGACAAAACTATAAAAATAAGAAGAGATAATAAAGTTTTCCAATTGTCAAACTTTTTTGAGTTGGCAAACAAGGATTTTTTTTTTTTTGCTATAACCAGTAATAACCTCATTCAGAAACCACAAGCTTGATTGTACTATTTAAACAACTTATTTGCATTTAGGTTCTTATAATTCATCTTAGGTGAAGTCAAAAAGTATCTAGTTTATTGCCTGGTTTTCAGGAAGCTCCCTTTGTTTGATCTTTTTTGCAACCCCATTGGGACATGAAAATCGTAATACTTTCTTGTCAAAGAGTTAGGGCAGGACTGAATATTTGCATGAAACTTACATTCTATAAGAAACAATCAAGAGTATTGCTGTGCTGACTGGCATGTTAAGCAGCCTGCTTTTGGCCACACAGACTTTTCCTGCCTTACAAACCTCTCTCTGATGTGTCCTGCCTTTATTTATCAAATATTTACGTGGAACCTACCACGTGTGCTTGCTTCTGTCTTCACCTGCTAGGTCGAACACTGCCCAGGGGAGATGTTTCATTTGTGTGTTTGTATTGCGTCCTATCCAAGAGAGCTGTTTCTCTTATTTATTTTTATACCCTTATTACCTAGCAAACAGGATTTGATACACAGACGGTATATAAGTCAATATTTGTTGAATTAAGTTTGATCTGATCTGCCCGGTGGAGTTGAAAATGAGTGGGGTTTAGATAGTGCTGAAATGGAATTCTGACTTTTGATATGCTGATTGGGTGATTTGAGAAGAGTTAATGTATCTGCACCTTAGATTTCTACTTACTTAGGATGATAATCCCCAAGAGCATAGGTAAAGCATCGAGATGATTTCCTGTGATTGCAAATGTTCTCCCTTGCAAATGATGGTTTTCCTCTTCCTTCCTCTGCCTCCCAGCACGTTATAGAGATCAAGCCCCTCTCCATGTTCTAACTGATGCATATTCTAGAAACCCGAGTTTTATGATAAACATAATTAAGACCGTGAGTCTGCTGCCCGAAAATTATGGAAAGCACACTGCACTTTATTTTGGGATTCGTTTCTGTTTCGGATGATCTATGAGTGCAGATAGCTGAGAGTCAACAATCTTTCCCTTCAATTTACACATGCTCAGAGCACACGTTTCCCAGAGACACAAATGCAGTTAATGAAAAGCATTTTCTCTCCATTTTTCCGATGAAGCATTTCTCTTCTCAGCGGAACTCAAGGGTAGCTTAGAATCTAATTTCATGCTGTTACGTTTGGATTTAGAATGTCCTCAGACTGCAGGCAGTGGACTGGACAAGGCAGCCATGTTGGGGGCGGGGCCTGGTTGCTAAGGAGGGGGTCTCTGGGGGCGTGGCCAGGAACGGGGTTTCCCAAGCAGGCTGCTGCAGCTTCCGGTTCCTGTCTCCGCCCCTGTTACCATGGGCTGATAACGAGCTCTCTCCTTCTCTCTGCTTCCACCGCCATTTCCTGAGGACCTGTAACCCCAGCTCCTGCTTTGCAGCGGTGGGAATGGACTACATGTATGGACTAAAATCTCTCGACCTGTAAGCAAATAAATCTTTCTTCCTGTCTTTTGTGCCAGCTATTGGGTAACTGTGGTGACAATGCTGATGGAAACACTAGACTCTGACAAAGTGTTGTGTTTAGTTGAAGCTACTTTTTCTCACAATCAACCTGGTAGACATAATTTCATGACAAGAGTTGATAGGAGAAATGCATTGCTATTGGCATTTGTCGTGTGGGCAAGAGCTGGCTTCTTAACTGTGATGCTCCTGTCTCAGCCTTCCAAGTACTGAGATTATAAGGCATGCACCACCATGCCCAACTTCAGTGCTTCTTTTGTTTGAATGAAAGAATGTTCTGAGCCTGGCGTGGTGGCACACTCTTTTAATCCCAGTACTTGGGAGGCTGAGACCAGAGGATCTGGGTTCTCGGCCAGCCTCTACTTAGTGAGGCTCTTTGCAATTTAGTAAGACCCTGTTTCAAAATAAAGAATAAAAGCCGGGTGTGGTGGCACACGCTTGTAATCTCAGCATTTGGGAGGCTGAGACCGGAGGATCCAGGTTCGCAGCCAGCCTCAGCTACCTAGTGAGGCACTCTGCAACTTAGTGAGACCCGGTTTCAAAATAAAGAATAAAAAATAGGGCTGGGAGTGTAGCTTGGAGGTAGACTGCCCCTGGGTTCAGTCCCCAGTAACACACACACACACACACACACACACACACACACACACACAATGTTCTGCTCAGTGAGAAGCTCTGAGTTTGACTCTCAGGTCTGCAGCTTAGCTACACTGTGACCTCGGGCATGTCACTTCAAATACGCCCTGGTCTCAGTTTCCTCTTCCATAAAATCACATAATCTTCTGTTCTTTAGTCCAGAGATTTGAGAGATGCCTCACGCTCTAAATCCTGTGCTAGGGTTATCTTGGTGACTTCCTTTGCCTATTCTTGATTTCTCATTTCAGTACTCACTTCTTAAATAATTCAAGAGAAGAGCAAAGACGTATGCGTGCTAGTTAGTGCTTCATTATTTTTCCATGGGGGGGGGTAGGAGAGAGAAAAACAGCCTACATTCAAGAGGAGAGAAGCAGAGTAAATTATGGTAAATCAATCAACGCAGTGAAATATTATCCAGGGATCGAAAGGGATGTTTATGAAGCCCCTCTAGCAAAATGGAAAAATGTCTTTGCATGATGTTAAATAGAAAAGGCAGAAGATAAATGGTCCTTCTGCCATGATAACAACCACTGAGAAGATATACAGGAATGTGTACGAATTTAGAAGGGAGTGCTAAAAGTGGAAATAGTTGAGGTATTAGGATTCTCCAGAGGAACCAAGTGTACCTACATATAAGGTGTTGAGGCTCCAGATATCTTGAGATGGAACAATTAGCTCAGATGATCTAGTTGGGTCTAGAAGGAGGGAAGCAGAGGGACATTTGCTGACTGAAGAGGAGTAAGCACCATGACCCCAGATGCGGGGACTGCATGACACAGCAGCCTCAGGACACCGTTCACGAGAAGCTGGAAAGGTAAGGACTGGGCTTCCCTTCTAGAGCTTCCGGAAGGAAACAGCACTGCTGACACCGCGACTTCAGCCCGGTAAGACTGCATTCAGACTTCTGACCTCCACGACTGCAAGAGAATAGATTTGTGTTGTGCTAAGCCGCTGAGTTTGTGGTAATTGGTTACGGTAAAGACAGAAAAAGGATATAATTCCACGGTATGGATATACCACACTTTGGATATCCAGTCGCCTCTTGGTGCATTGTTTATTGCTTGGCGCTATTAGGAATAACGCTCTTAGGGGCATCCTTATGTAAGTTCCATGGTGGACCTATTTGCATCTCTCTGGGGAAGTATAGCTGGACATTGAATTGCTGGGGTGTAGACCTTTTTTTTTTTTTTTTTTTTTTTAATTGGTTGTGCCCTTTTGCACTTAGCATGTGAGACCTGAGCCTCTTTTTAAGAAAATTAGAGAGTGGGGTATGGCGATGCATGCCTGCAATCTCAGTGCTTGGGAGGCTGAGACAGGAGGATCGTAGGTTTGAGGCCAGCCTTAGCAATGTAGCGAGGCCTTCAGCAACTTAGTGAGACCCTGCTTCAAAATCAAAACTGAAATAGAGCTGGGGGTGTTGCTTGGAGTTAGAATGCCCCAGTACAAACAAATATTAAAAAATACATGAAGGTTGGGGGGAGATCATTCACCCCGAAGGGTAAGGGATGGGTAGGAGTCAATTCCTGGGTCCTTTCTGGATGGTTCCAGACCCTGATTGCACTTCCAGAGCCCTCTGCGAGAGGACTGGTACATGCCTGGATGTTTTTCTTTTCTTGAAAAAGAGACACTCACCTGACTGGCCGCCCCCAACCTATTTTTCCTTCCCGGTTCCTGTGCTTCTTATTAGCACGCACTGTTCTTTCTCTGTGGGTGAGGGTCACAGCCCCAGAGACGTGGACAACCCAGGAAGCCGGAGCCAGAGAGTCTAGACCTCAGGGTCCTGAGAGCAACGCGGAGAACAAGAACGCAGCATGCCAAATGCCTTTCCCTGTGGGGCAGTCAACCGTGTTATTCTTCAGTTAATGGAATTTTCTTGCTCCTCTAAGTAGAAAAACACCAGCAGCTCAGATGCCGCCCACGACAGGGGTTGATAAAACACTCAGAGAAATGGGAGAAAGCAGGCGAGGTGATTCCCAAGAATCTGGGGAAGGGCGCAGGGGGTTGTTATTTTGGCTTTTTTTTTTTTTTTTCCTTTTGTCTAAAGAAAATTAGCCCAGGCCATTTCCAATACGGGTCCCTCTAGATTCCAGAAGATTGCAGAGCCTTCTGAGGCTAAGCTCAAGAACAAAGAAGGGATTGTTTTCCAGATGTGTTCTTGGTGAGCCAAGTTTTGATTTGTGAAAAGGATCTGGAATTTTGGGGGTCAGCTGGTTTATCTCCCCTACACTACAACTCTCAAGCTTGCTCAGATGATGGTTTTTTTGTTTGTTTGTTTGTTTGAGGTGGTACTGGGGAGTGAACCTACATACGGGGTTTTACCTCTGAGCTACACACCCAGCCCAATTTTATTTTTTATTTTGCGCTACTTGGGATTGAACGCAGGGGCATTCTACCTCTGAGCGACACCCCCAGCCCTATTTTTTATTCTTTGAAATAGGGTCTCACTATGTTGCAGAGGGCCTCACTAAGTAGCTGAGGCTGGCTGCAAACCTGTGATCCTTCTGTCTCACCCTCCCAAGTACTGGAATCACAAGCCTGCTCCACCACAACTGGCTATTTTTAATTTTGAAATGGCTTCTCACTAGGTTGCTGAGAGTCTCACTGAGTTGCTGAGACTGGCCTCGAACCTGAGATCCTCTTGTTTCAACCCCTCAAATGCTAGGATTACAAGTGTGTGCCTCCATACCCGGCCAGAAGGTGGATCTTTAAAAACAAAATGGTTCAAGAGCTTGCTAAAATACTTCTCCCATCTCTTGTTGTAGCTCCTGTATAGTAACACCCTGCATGGCACGTAACCTTCCATGCATACCCCCTTGCAAATGCGCCTGTTAGATTCTGGGACACGGTTTGGAACTGTTAAATTTACACCCATAGAAATCCTGATGTGCTGCAGTAGTCCATTGGACACACATTGGGAGCTGAGTCCCCTGGCTGTCATTTGTGACCCTTCAGGGACAAGGAGAGTCGTCTTGTACAGTATCAGTAGACTGAACCCATCCTTTGGTTTGCCCTGGAGTCTAGTCCAGTGACAGTCACATTGGCAGTGACCAAGCAGGCTCCCCTGCCAGGCCTGGCTGGATGGGAGCCTGAGAGCCCTCTTCCCACACAGTGGTTCAAGTCCTCTCCCTTGCTGTAGATTGTAACAGCCCTGGAATGTAGCACAGCACGCGGTCTGGGGACAGCTCCGTCCTCTGCAGGTTTAGAAGGAGTTTGCACAGACATGGAGACCTCATGGGAAGACCTTTGCATTGCCTTGCAAAGGAAGTTATTTGGACAAGCCCCCAGGCTTGATGCCAAGCGAGAGGGGCATAGCTCAGTGCCGTGGCATGAAAGTGGTCCCCCTGAGCATCCTTCTGCGTGGGACTCATCTCAACACCAGCCATGTGTGGTGCCAGCTAGGTGATACGTGCATGACCTCGGTCACTGCTTTGCTCGTCCTATCTGCGAGGCAGGTGGGGAGACCGTGGAGTGACTTCTTCCCGGTACCCACATTTTCCCATCTCTTTCCAAAGCGGGCAGCAGTAGATCCTGCAACTTGTGGTTGTGGGATGAGAGTTCAGAGGGGCCTGTGGACACACACCTGTTCTCTTTGGGCTGAGCCCGTTAGCACGAAAGTCTACACCTTGTGGGCAGTGCCAGGGTGTAGCACAGCACTGTGAAAGAATAGGGCACTCGCGTAAGAAGACGGGGTTATACATGGAGTCATTTTCCCTCGCTGGTTCCCTCTTCCTCTTCTGGAAGGGGAGATGGTGTCACTCACTGCCTCCCAGGGCACTGATGAGGGTCGAGGGAGACGTCGGGGGTGAAGGTGTTTGTCAAAGCTCACACAGACACTGGCGATTACTGTTCTTGGCAGCGGCTGGGGGGGCATTCTTCAGGTGGCATTTAGCAGAAAATGGCATTCAGTGAGGAGATCAGCACCCCTCAAGGCCAGTGGTGCCCAGGGAAGGGGGTGGGACTTCGTGGGGAGATTATGCCTAGTGAGGAAGTTGTGTCCTGTGGAGAGACTGTAGCCAGGGAGGCTGGTTCTCAGAGGGGAGTTTATACCTAGGGAGAATGGAGGTACCAGGAGGGAGATTGACACCCAGGCAAGGGAATTGTGTCCAGCAAGGAAGCTGGACCTTGGAGATACTCATCACCTGATGTGTGTTGTCAAGAGACCCAATGGAAGAAGTCAAGTGAAAGAGAGAGGAAGGGAGGGAGAGAGGGAAGGAGAGAGAGAGAGAGACAGACAGACAGACAGCGACAGCTTATGCATCTCTCCACATTTAAGTAAAAAAAAAAAAAAAAAGCAGCACCATTTCCCAAACCTTTATAGTCCCCTGCCCACTGTAAGGTGTTGTAGAACCTCCATTTTGTCCACATTGGTTTTTGATTTCTGCAAGGAGCACTAGTTAAAATTAAAGTCAACATTACCACGATCAAGCTGTTCTCCTATTTCTCCTGCTGGAAATGCCAACCATTCCTTCAAACAATGTTTCAATTTACCAAATAGCCAGTGGTATGTTAAAAGTGTAATGAAAAACCCTGCTGTCCTCCCGCCTCCCACTCCTGGTGTTTGGGAGGAGACTGCAGAACGCACAGAGACCGTGAATCAGGGAAGAGATGGCGTTCCTTTATTTTGTGCCCATTGGCTGGAGTGAAGTGCCAGGATAAACCCCAGATGCTGGTGACGCTGGTGGGTCATGGGAAGGATGTGGGTGAGTCACCGTTGCATGAATTTGTGGTGTGTTTTCCTGTCTAGCTGACGTTGTCCCATGGCTTAAATGAAATGGGCCGTTAGGCCATTTTGGATCAGGAGCTATTCATTTGCCCAACCAGCTTCACCGACTTGGCCCTGACCCTCGTGAGCCTGCATTTGCCCCAGTGGACGGGCCAGTATTGGCAGGTGCATTTCAACCTGTTAAAACATTGAACATTGGATGACAAATAACCCCTGTCTGGACACCTCTTGGCCTCCTCAAGAGTCAGTCTAATTGGTCCGTGCTTGTTATTACACTGATTGTTAAATCGTTGTCACCCCAGGATATGGAACAATTTTTAAAAATCCCATCCAACAAGATAATGGTAGGTGCCATACCTTCCTTTGTGTAGAAAAGCCTCCCTCGCCCCCCAATTCTTTCAGGATAAAAGGGGCTCTGACCGCTATCTTTGAGTGATTGAGAAAACCAAGCCTAAAGAAGATACTCTGTTAGCATGACACAATGACTAGAAGTAATATATGCTTTTTTTGTACCAGTTATTGGTACAAAAAATAATTCAGCCATGTGAAATAAGCAGATACATGGCTTACTAAAGATAAAGCTTGTACAATGAGTCAGATGTCATCTGGCCCAGCAGGAGTTCGATGAAGGTGGCTTCATTCATGCTTGGGGTTGTTCCTATTCGTAGAATCTACGGGCATTTTGGAGGCCAGTTCAGAAAGCAATTCTAATTTGGACGTTGTCTTAATCTGTATTCTGTTGCTATCACAAAATACCAGAGGGTGGGTGATGCATAAAGAAAAGAGGTTCTCATTTCACAGTTTGGTGGTGGAAAGCTCAAAAGTGGGCAGT
The DNA here is from genome assembly GCA_004027655.1 of Graphiurus murinus. Classification (NCBI taxonomy): domain Eukaryota; kingdom Metazoa; phylum Chordata; class Mammalia; order Rodentia; family Gliridae; genus Graphiurus; species Graphiurus murinus. Next base: position 9,305 of record PVLC010048146.1, read on the forward strand.
TCTGTGTGTGGCCTCTGGTGAAGACCTTGTGGAAGATGGCAGGAGTGCCTGTGAGAGGGAGCGTTCATACGGTAAGACAGAAACCAGAGTGATTTAGGAGCCAGACTTGTTCATTAAAACGAAACCAAACAAACAAAACTCACTCTTAAGAACTAACCAGGAGGGTCTCTTGAGAGCTTCATCAGTCCCTTCCAAGGGCATAGCCCTAGTGTGCTCAGCTCCACCTTTTAAAGAGTCCACCATCACTCAACAGTGCCACGCCAAGGACCAAGCTTCCAGCATATGAACCTTTTTAGGGGGCGGGGGGCAGAGATATTCACCCCTGAACCCACAGTTGTTCACCACAGGGTGTGGCCATACTGGAAATCTCTCATTCGTTTCCATACTCCTCTTCCTTTGGTAATATGTGATAACTGCAAGAAAAATTATGATACGTGATATTACATATGTCCCCATCTCAGCCCCTGCCAAACCCTCCCTGCTAATGGTTGGATGAGCGCCTTTTCTACACTTTCTGATGCCTACATATAAAGTTGTGTCTCAATACTGAACATGCACAGCATCTATAATCTGTTTTTCATTTAACATACAGCAGAGAACTTCTGTAGTGGATGCTGTGGGGCGTTTCCCTAAGTCTTGCTTCCCAGAGGAGACATGGGTTCCCAGGCTATTAGGAAGTTGACCAGCAACAGACCAAGCTACGTCTTTCCCCAGAAGTTGCCCTTGGTTAAAGTTACACCTTCTCCCAAGGGACGGCTCACATCCAAGGACTGGTTGTTAAGAGTTCCGCCTTCACCCTGAAAATCCTCCCCAGCTCGAGTGTCCTGTGGCATCAGCTGAGACGCCGTTCCAGTTACATCTCAGGCTAGCTTCTCCTGTCCCCGCTGTCGTCCTCCCTGGGGTCTGTTGTCCTTGAAAACCTTTCTCATTAAAATGCCGGCCTGCAAGCCTCCATCTCCAATTCTGTTTCCCAGGAACCGATCCAAGACAACACCCATCTTTTCAATGCCTGCAGAGCACTCCACTGTATAGAATCTCACAGACAAGTATGTGTAGTGTCATTCCTATAACCATATTTTATGTTTTTGGTATATAATTCTTTTTTTCCCCATGTTTTCTTCCATTTTTAATGGATTTAATTTTGTAAATTACCAGATGAATAGTTTCCTTTTGACCTTTTCCCTTCTGGATTAGCACCATCCAACAGAAATATATTGAAAGCCACGTGTGTAGTTTAAAAAATTTCTAGCAGCCGGTTGTCGTGGTGCGTGCCTCTAATCCCAGTACTTGGGAGGCTGAGACAGGAAGACGGCAGGTTCAAGGCCAGTCTTCATACCATAGGAAGACATAGCACAGGGTCTCAACCTAGTGAGACCCTGTTTCAAAAATAATAAAAATGGCTGGGTGTATAGCTCAGAGGTAGAATGACCTGAGTTCAATTCCAAGTACCAAAAAATATATATCTGCAGGTGTGTGTGCGTGTGTGCGTGTGTGTGTGTGAGTGTGCGTGTGTGTGTGCGTGCGTGTGTGTGTGTGTG
>PVLC010048148.1:0-10850 GCA_004027655.1 Graphiurus murinus
CTCCCTTGTGGTTGTGCTGTACTGTATTTAAGTACCTTAGCCCACATACTCTCTTTCATTGTAGATGAACAGGAGGCATTGGACTCAATCATGAAGGATCTGGTGGCCCTCCAGATGAGCCGACGTCCCCGGGTATCTGGATATGAGACCATGAAGAACAAGGACACCAGTCACCCAAACAGGCAGCAGGTATGTGTAGCCCTAGCAGAGCTTAACTAGATTGGTTGGGGAGAGGTTTTCAAATGGAAAGTATATGAGAAGCCAAAAGGCAACAGTGAATGCTTTTGTTATTGTTGTTTCCCATTACTGACTCAGGTAGTTGAGTGGGCCTGTTTTATGAGAGTCATTTGTTTCTTTAGGAAAACATTTTCTATTTTTGTTAACATTTGAACCTGTGTGCTGTTGAGAATCTTCTCACCTCCAGTGTCATTTACTGTCCTGTTCCTTGGGTACTTTGGCTTGCAGAGAAGAGTGAATGGATGGGGAGCTTTATTGCCTAGTGGGTATCCAGTGCTATATCTGAGGGTTATGTTGGGCATGTTTGATGAAAATATGTCCATGACACTCTCCCTTGTGGTTCTCTCTTATCAGCTAACTTCCTCTCTCATTTGTATCTTATCTAAGAATTTTCAGGAGTACACTTAGATCCTAGAGAAAGTATAAGGCTCTAGAAATTTTTCTATCTGTAGTCTAGATAGAGCTTCCCAGAGTATTTCCTGCCTTTAGGAATTCTAAGAGCCCTGCGGGGTGGGGAGAATTCTTTTTATTCCATGTTATAACAGAAAGATTACTCTATAAAATTGTTCTTATTGTTGTAATTATCTTATGGAAGTGGGATAATAATAGATTAGGGCTCATTCTAGTATTTTCATATATTATTTTGTTTAATTGTATGGATTCTCTTTTGCTGTAACTTACTTGTATTCAAAGCCACTTTTGGAAGGAGCATTTTTCCAGAAGTGAGTCCCTTCCCCCCAGCTTGAGCCTAATGACCTCACTTTCCTTCCTGTCTTCCTATGTGGAGTATGCCAGCTAACCACTCACTCTAGTTAGCTGGTCTTTCTCCAAACTGGACTACCGGCATGAATATCAGTTACTGGGTGAAAAGGGGAAACTTTCTTGACTTGAAAGACCAAAGGGACTGTTTGGGAAAAAGAGTGGAGTAGCCCCTCATAGTTCCTTAATGGGGGATTACCTTTTAAGAATCCTTCTGCTTAGAGCCTAAAAGCTATTTTAAGAGAAGTTCTGTGCCTGCTGCTGTGTTACTGGAGTTTAATTAGTGGTTATGAAAAGGATTGACTTTGTTAGAAAGTTATCTTAACAAGAGGTACTAGCTGTTTAGACCAACAATTTACTTGAATAATGTCAAACTTTTTTTCTGTTGCATGGAGGGTACAAATTATTAACCTCAGTTTTTTTGTCTTTAAAGAAAAAGCACAGCAGCAGCAGCTCAGCCCTTCTGAACAGCCCCACAGTAACAACAAGCTCATGTGCAGGGGCCAGTGAGAAAAAGAAATTTTTGGTAAGGATCCGTACTACCTCTTAAAGCTGAAATGTGCTTTTAAATCTGCTACTCATGCTGGAAGACTAGAAATCATTTCCCAGACAAGTTGTTGTAGTGCATTTGTAAGGCACACTGGTTACTCATGACCCATGTTCTCTGCCTCTAGTCATCATTTCTCACAATATTATTCACAAGCAGCTTCTATTAATACTGTCCAACAAACTATCTGTGCTGTCTAATATAGTGGTCACTAGCCACATGTGGCTATTGAGCAACGGGAATTCAATTTTAAATTTTATATAATTTTAATTAAATAGCCACATGTGGCTAGTGGCTATTATTGTGTTGGATATTGCAACTTTATGTATCATGTAAGGGACTGTTGATTTTGGGGGGCAAGAAATTGAGTCTATGCTTAGAGATGTATAGAGATTCATTGGTGCATTTAGTCCTTCTACACAGGTCATGAGTTTCTATAAATTGTGATAAGCTCATCAACAGGAATGCTATCTAAGATTCTAGGGAGAATGTGAAGCTGTGAAACTAACATGACTCAAGGTTTTATGCTAATATTGGGTAAAAAGGCAATGAAAGATGGCTTTCCTCCTTCATAAAGTCAAAGATGTAGAATGATCTCTTCTGGGAAGTGTAGCTGCCTCTGACTAGGAGAATAATATTCTTCTTTTTTTTTTTTTTTATGGTTCTGGGGATTGAACCCAGAGGCATTCTACCTTTGAGCTATACCCCCAGCCCAATTTATTTCTTATTTGCAAACAGGGTCTTGCTATGCTGATGAGATTCTCACTGCTTGCTGAGGCAGTCCTCAAACCTGTGATCCTCCTGTTTCAGCCTTCCAAGTACTGGGATTACAGGTGTGCACCACCACACCTGGCTATTCTTCATTTCTGAAAGCAGAAAGAGAATGCATTTCTAGGAGTGAGAGGGTCAGATGATGGTTCAGGGAATGCATAGGGGAGAGGTGTTTATAGTTTAGTGTAACAAAAAGTACCTGGCAAGCCAGGAATGGTGGCTCATGCCTGTAATCTCAGTACTTGGGAGGCCGAGACAGGAGGATTGCAAATTCAAGGACAGCCTCAGCAACTTAGTGAGATCCTGTTTCAAAATAAAAATGGGGCTGGAGATGTGGCTCAGAGGTAGAATGCCCCTGGGTTTAATTCTCAATACCACGGGGGGTAGGGAGTGGGTGGAGAAAAGTACCTGGCAGTATTAATAATCTGTTGACATAGGACTTTACAATTTAGAGGGAATATATTATCCTTCTTGTTTCTGTTAGCTTTGGCCTGGGGTAGATTTTTTATTTTTGGTTTTTTTTATTATTACCAGTTCTGCTAGAAGGTTCACGCTTAGGAGGAGAGGAGTAAAAGATCAAAATTTAAACAGCTCACAGATGCCAAATTAGGCTTAAGATTCAAATTGCAGAGCTGCAGTTAAAGGTAACTAAGTGTTTTGGCTGGTGGAAAGGGTTGGGTAGAATGGTGTTGACAGAGGCAAACAGCCCTTCAGTATGAGAATGGCAGTGCTGACTCCAGGGCCAAGTTGAGATTGACACAGCCTCATGGGGCTCAAGATTGACACAGTAAGGAAAGCTAGAGGACCTAGATTCACTGAATTGTTTGGGGGCTGAGGCTTGGAAGAACTGGAAAACCTAATTCAGTATCTGTTTGGCAGGACTTTGGACATCCTCTTCTTTAAGTAAGCAAGCTTGGTAACTAATTGAAAGAGAGAATGCATTTGGGTACAAGTAAGCATTTTGAGCAGCTGTGGAAATACATGAGCAATGAGATGCTCAGCTATGAACTGTTTGCTAGGTGGTAGATTCTGTGTTCTCTGTATTCTCTGTTCTGTACATTTGGTTCCTGGAAGTCTACAGTGTGATTAAAGCTGACTGGGTATCTTAGATGTGTGGCATATCTTAGGTTTGGCTGGACCTGTGGATGATTTTGCAGACCATGATGTGCAAAATCCATTTAGCCATCATCTTCTCCCAGTGCTTTATCAATGGGTGCTAGTTCTTTCTGGGGTTGACAGCTTAGTGTACTGGCCTAGGAGTCACAGAGTTGTTTGTTAATCATCTATTAATGTAGGATTTTACAATTTACAGAATGCATTCCACAACAACAATTATAAGCATGTATATGCTATTTTAAGGTTTAAAGAACTTATACACAAAGAATAGAGCCAGATAACAAACTCAGATATTTTGACTCCTAATCATAGTAATTTTAGCAAATGTAAGTCATATAACCTTTCTGAGCCTCAGTTTTTCCACCTGAAATACAGAAATAATACAATGTCTATCTCTTAAAGTTCTGGTAAGATTATAGATAGAATATAAAGTATTTTCTATGAAACAAATGCACAAATGTAAAGTTGTAGTGATTACATCATTTCTATTGTGTTGTAGAACTGTGGGTCTGAGCCTTGGGGGAACTCAACTTTTAACCAGAACTGTACATAGTCTTGTTTGTGGAGCTAAAAGGGCTAAGGTTTTTCCACTTATATTGAATTGGCATTACTGACTATCTGATAGTCTTTTGCAAATATCTGAATCTAGCCTAATTTTTTAAAACTTCAGTGGAGGAAGACATAGAATCCTTATTTCCATGGATTCCTGTTTTCCTTGAATCTTATCAAACTGGTAGGTAGATGCTTGAACAGATCTCAGGGTCTGTATCTGACTCTTTAGATATTTACTAGTAGATCCTTCAAAATAGAAAATCTGCCTTCCTCATGGCAAGCATAAACAAGGCAGGGCCTTAGCTCTCAGTGCTAGAGGAAGGAGGTTTCAGGAGAGCTGGGCATGGGGAGTTTGAGACCGGAGGATCCAGGTTCGAGGCCAGCCTCAGCTATTTAGTGAGGCCCTCTGCAACTTAGTGAGACCCTGTTTCAGAATAAAGAATAAAAAATAGGACTGGGGGTGTAGCTCAGAGGTATAATGCCTCTGGGTTCAATCCCCAGTACCGCAAAAAAAAATAAATAAATAAAAAGGAGTTTCCGGAGCTTTTCCCCTCGCAGGGCTAGTGGTTGAGAAGACTGCCTTTTGCTTTTACTGTGATAGACCTGGCTCTTCAAGACGTCCCTTCTCTCAAGAGTTGTTGATAAGATGATCTGGCTACTTTGAAAATAAGACATATAGCAACACACAGGGCAGATCTGGCATTATATTTTGTAAGGAGGTTGGTTTATAATCATCTCTTCTACTGATCTCTTCTGACTTTCCTGAGTTACACTTAACCAATAAAAATTTTCTCTTTCTTTAATTTACTTACTATCTCTGACAAAATAAAGACTCCAGTTCCAGAGATATTGGGAGCATCAAAGGTATTCAGCAAATACAGTACAGAATCAGAGAGGGTGAGAGAGATGACTTACTGAGCCCTTTGCCAGGTCAAATTAGTTCACAAACTTTTGTTTAATAAATAGTTTGCTTTTTTTTTTTGGATTCTCAAGAGCTCTTTTGCATTACATGTTCAACCACCTAGGCTTGACTTTGAGAACGTCATTTCTGCTTACATTTGGTGTTATTGGTTATTCTATCACTCTTACTGAGTTCCTGAATCTGTAGCTCAACCTCGAGGTCCTGAAGTGGCTCTCACTGTTTTTCTTACCAATTAACTGTAGTGAACAGGGGACTTGAACCTGTCTAAACTTGAGTTTTTGCACCAGAATTTTTTTCTCAGCTGCTGTGGCACCTCTATTCAGTTTAACATCTACTTATAGTTGAGCTTCTTTGATGTACAAAAGAAATACAAAATACATTCCCTGTGCCCCAGGAATCATGCAGTCTTACTGAGAAATGAGAAATACATGAAAACAAGAAGCTACAATAGGATATGATTGTGCTTAATTAATTGTATAGTCCAGTGAGTGTGTGCTGTGGGAAGCCAGAAAAGTAACGGTATGTGCTGGAGCTAGAAGAGTTATGGAGCCATTTCAGGTGGATGTGGCACTTGAACCAAGCTGTGAAGGATGTGTAAAGGTTTAGCTAGGTAGAAGGAGGAAAGGTGGCACTCCAGGTCAGGAAACAGATGATTAAAGGCTAGGGGAGCTAGGTGTGGTTGCACATGCCTGTAATCCCAATTACTTGGGAGGCTGAGACAGGAGGATTGCAGGTTGGGGGACAGCTGAGATAGGAGGATCGCAGGTTAGAGGACAGCCTCAGCAACATAGTGAGACTCTAGCTAGGCCCTGTTTAAATAAATAAATAAATAAATAAATAAATAAATAAATAAATAATAAAAGGGCTAGGGGGTATGGCTAAGAGGTGGAATGCCCCTGGGTTCAATCCCTAGTACTGAAAAAAATAAAATAAAATAAATATGGCATACCTAAAGGCCATTAATCTGGAAGAGAGTTTCTTGGGGAACAAATAGTATGAGATGGTTAGGTACATGGAACGAGCCTAAATTCTAGAGGACTTAAAATAATTTTCGAGAATTTAGATTTTATTCCAAAGGTTATGGGTATCATTGATTACTTTTTGGACAAGAAGGGATAAGGTGAAAGAGGTTGTTAAGATGTTTGAAACTGTAAGGAATGTAGAATGGGTTGGAAGGGGGATCTGAGAAATACAGAGGCAACTTTTGGAATCCAGGGCCAAAGGGAAAGAAAGAGTCACAACAGGGTGATGTCAGAAATAACGGGAAGCAGAGTCTCAATCTGGAGGAGGCCTTTGAAGGGAAAATTGTAACTATCTGGTGCAGGGGCAGGGGGGAGGGGGAAGAGATAAGCAAAGCTCAGAGGTTTAAACCTGTGTAGCTGAGAAAACAGTAGTACAAAGTTAGAAACGGTGACACGGAGAAGAGAGAGTAATCTTTTAAGAAAGTAGTTGATGTAGATACCCATGGCTAGGTTAAGTTTGAGATTACCATGGAAAAAAACCTTTGAGAATATGTGAGGGGTAAGTGTGTGTGTTGTCTTTTGCAGGTCGACTGTCCCTTGTCTGGAAATCTGAAATCCAAAGAATTCTTCAAACTAAAAGATTTTTGTTTTTTAATTTTAAGCAAACTCATTTAGCAACAAAACTTGCCTGAAGAGACACAGAACTGTTTATAATCTTTCTCTATTCCACTTACTGTGAATATTCATACTTTTCACTGCAAAAATTAGGTTAGCTTAGATAACTAGTTCATACTATGCTAACAAATAAACCACAAATCTAAGTGACTTAACACAATATATCTAGTACGAGGAGGGGAAGGACAACGTTCCTCATAGTCACTTAGCAACTTAGGTTGGGGAGGGGGGCCCACACTGTCTTGGGGCATGCAGCTGCCAGGGAAGAGTGTAGAACTCAATTATGTTCACAGTTCTGGGTCAGAAGTAGGCACAAAGCCCCAAACTAACTTCAGGAAATGCAGGGGAATACAGGAAATACTTGTGAGCATTCTGCCACTCCAATAGGAGTGCTGCCCTAGCCACCAGCCTGGGGAGAGGGGCGGCATCACATGATATACAGAATACACACCATGTTAGCTCTCTAAGTCCTACATGTGCATTCTTTTTTTTTTTTTTTTTCCTTTGTGGTACTTGGGATTGAACTCAGAGGCATTCTACTTCTGAGCTATACCCCCAGCCCTATTTTTTATTCTTTATTTTGAAACCGAGTCTCACTAAGTTTCGGAGTGCCTCACTAGGTAGCTGAGGCTGGCCGCGAACCCGGATCCTCCGGTCTCAGCCTCCCGAATGCTGGGATTACAAGCGTGCGCCACCACGCCCGGCTTCCTACATGTGCATTCTGAGACATTTTTGACCCCACAGATTTTATCTAAAGGATCGTAGACTTGTGTTATCACTTACGTATCAGGTGCTACCCTAATTTCTTTACTCAATTAGGCAATTTAATTATTTTGGTAAATCAGATAATATCATTATGCTCACTTTACAGATGAGGAAACCAAGTCACAGACAGGTTAAATAACAAGTTTATGGTAACATGGGTAGGAAATTGTGGAGCCAGGACTTAGAGCAGACAGTTTGACTACAGTGCTACTTTTTTTTGTACTAGAGGTTGTACCCAGGGGCATTCTACCTCCGGGCTACATCCTAAGCCTTACTTGTGGGGGGGGGGGTTGGAGGGTGGTATTGGGGATTGAACCCAGGACCATTCTGCCTCTGAGCTATACCCCTAGCCCTATTTTATTTTTTATTTTGAAATAGGATCTCACTAAGTTGTGGAGGGCCTTGTTAAAGTTGTGGCTATGAACTTGTGCTCCTCCTTATTCAGCCTCTCAAGGACTGGGGTTACAGACATGTGTCACTATGCCTGACCCCAGTACTACATTCTTAAAAACTACATAGTTGCCTCAAATACATGGCAGTCAGGTGAAATTTTGCTTCATACATTGGGGCTAGACATAGAGATTTGAGAATTTTCTACTTATGGGTCGACTCATTTATTCTAGCTGGGCGTGGTGACGCATGCTTGTAATCCCAGCATTTGGGAGGCTGAGACCAGAGGATCTGGGTTCACGGCCAGCCTCAGCTACCTAGTGAGGCCTTCACAACTTATTGAGACCCTGTTTCAAAATAAAGAATAAAAAATAGGGCTGGGGGGTGTAGCTCGAAGGTAGAACGCCCCTGAGTTCAATCCCCAGTACCGCAAAAAAACAAAACAAAAAAAAGTTTATTCTTTCTAAGGAGGTGTGAGGAAAGGTGGAGAAGTTGAAAGTTGATGGTCATGTGGTGGGAGGGGCAGGGAAGGACTTGAAGAAGAGGAATCTGCAAAGAAGCAGAAGTGGTTAGAGTGGTGGGAGGTTCCCTGGGCTGGGATAGAGTCATAGACGTTAGAAGAGGAGTTGGCCACCGGTGCAAAGTGTCTCAGAGAGGTCAAGGAGAATGGTTGGCAGGAAGGAATTGAATACAGTTATCTTTTTCTGAATCTTTAATCACTATTGTCAACCAAACAGAAGAAACTCAGATTTGGGCACACGGTGTGGTACATGGAAGACTGTGCCCTGCTCTAGAGTGGTTGTCATGGCATCAGAAAAGTTACCTTTGCTTATACTGCTTCCTAGTCATCGACTTGGTTAGACTTGAATAGTAGTGATTTTTGGTTTGGAGCAAAAACACAATTCCTTTTCTAACTTCATATAAAGCAATTTTTTGGTTGTGGCCCATCATGAAATAAATTTAATTTCTTTAATTCTACAAAGGGACTGAGTAACAGCTGGGTATGGTAGTGCATACCAGTAATCTTAGTACTTGGGAGCCTGAGATAGGAGGATCACAGGTTAGAGGACAGCTTCAGCAAGTAGTGAGACTCTCATCAACCTAATGAGACCCTGTTTCAAAATAAAAATAAAATAGGGCTGGGGATGTAGCTCAGAGTAGAATGCCCCTGGGCTCAATCCCCAGTACCACGCACATATACAAAAAGAGACTGAGGAGGTTCCTACATAGGTGTACCTAAATATAATATTGTTCCAGCTTGAGGACTGAGAACTATTATTATTATTATTATTATTATTATTATTATTATTATTATTATTTTTTTTTTTTTGCGGTACTGGGGATTAAACCCAGGGGCATTCTACCTCCGAGCTACACCCCCAGTCCTATTTTTTATTCTTTATGTTGAAACAGGGTCTCACTAAGTTGCAGAGTGCCTCACTAAGTAGCTGAGGCTGGCCGCAAACCCAGATCCTCCGGTCTCAGCCTTCCAAATGCTGGGATTATAAGCATGCGCCACCATGCCTGGTTTATTATTTTTTGTAAATGAAAATCAACAAACTCAAGGAAATCTGAATGAACTGTGGACTTTAGTCAATGTATCAATATTGGTTAGTTAGCTGTAACAAAAGAAAATGTACTATATAAATGTAACATGAATAATAGGGAAAATTTGTATGAGGGAGAGAAGGATATTTAGGAATTCTACTTATCTTCTCTGTTTTTCTGTAGATCTAAAACTTTTTTTTTTTTTTTTTTTTGTACTGGGGATGGAACCCAGAGGCATTCTACCTCCAAACTACACCCTCAGCCCAATTTTATGATTTTATATCTTATTTGGAAACAGGGTTCTCACTAGGTTGCTGAGAGCCTTGCTAAATTGCCAAGGCTGGCTTTGAATCTGTGATCCTCCTATCTCAGCCTCCCAAGTACTGGGATTACAAGTATGTGCCACTATGCCCAGCCTGATCTAAAACTATTCTAAAAATCTATTAAAAATTTATATCAAGGTGTGCTGGGCTATAGTCAGAAGTGTTGAAAGGATATGGTAACCCACCTGCAGAGGCAGACCAGATAATAAATTTGATGAACACTTTCAGTACTCCACAGCCCATTTTGGGACTAGAGAGTAGGAAGCTAGAGGTGGACTGTCTGAGAATGGAAACTTGTCTCAAGGACCATGCTTTGGAGGGCTCTTATGGCAACTGCTTAGCATTTCTGGGGAAAGAGAAAAAGAAGATGGCAAAAAACAACAACAACAAAAACACTGTCACTCATATAAATATGAGCCCATATGTAACTCCTTCCACAGCACTGTTGCTGCTCAGGTATACATGTAAGAATGTACAGCTGGGCATGATGATGCACACCTATAATCCTAGTACTTGGGAAGCTGAGACAGGAGGATCACAGGCAGCAAGTAGTGAAATTCTCTCTCATCAATCTAGTGAGACGCTGTTTCAAAATAAAGAATAAGAGCCAGGCATGGTGGCGCACACTTGTAATCCCAATACTTCGGAGGCTGAGACAGGAGGACTGCAGGTTCAAAGCCAGCCTCAGCAACTTAGTGAGCCCCTCCGCAACTTAGTGAGACAATGTTTCAAAATCAAGACTAAAATAGGGCTGGGGTGTAGTTCTGTGGTAGAATGACCTTGGGTTCAATCTCCAGTACTGTAAAACAAACAAAACAAACAAACAAACAAACAACAACAACAAAAAAAAAAAACCAGAAAATAGAACTGGGGTTATAGCTTGGAGGTAGAGTACCCCTGGGTTCAATCCCTAGTACCTTAAAAAATAAAATAGGGCTGGGGATGTAGCATGGAGGTAGAATGCTTCTAGGTACCATCCCCAGTACCAAAAAAAAAAAAAGTATAGAGTGAAGTTTTTCAGAGGCTACATGATATATATTATTGCAGCAGATCAAATGCAGAAACAAACATGAGAACCCACCTGTCTTAAGCCAAGAGTTAAAGAGATTTCTATTCTTTCACTAATACTTTGTGTGTGTGTTGAAACAGGGAGCCGGGTGTGGTGGCGCACGCTTGTAATCCCAGCATTCGGGAGGCTGAGACCGGAGGATCCGGGTTCGTGGCCAGCCTCAGCTACCTAGTGAGGCACTCCGCAACTTAGTGAGACCCGGTTTCAAAATAAA
>PVLC010048149.1:0-10847 GCA_004027655.1 Graphiurus murinus
CAAAAAAAAAAAAAAAAAAAGAAACAGGGTCTCGCTAAGTTGCAGAAAGCCTCACTAAACTGCTGAGGCTGGCCATGAACCTGCAATCCTCCCGTCTCAGCCTCCCAAGTACTAGGATTACAAGCGTGCGCCACTACACCTGGCTTCTGCTTGCACTTTCTCATTTAATCCTCCCACCTAGTCTGAGTGGTATGTGGTCAGTTGACCCTACTTTCTTTCCTAGTGAGGAAACAGAGGTTCAGAGAGATGGAATGGATTCAGACTACGATTGGTCTGACTACAAAGCCAGGCTTTTTTCTACTCCTCCATCTTTGGAATAAATTAATTATCATTAGTTCAAGATGTGCAGAAAACTGCTTACCAAAAGGAGGGTTGGGTAAGCTTCTTAGAATGAGGGTCTTGAGCTGTCCTCCCAAGTGAAAGAACTCTTTCTCCTCATCTATAGAAGGATGCCTCCAGAGCTGGGGTTACTGCAGGCCTTTGCCAGAGGCATGCTTGGACTTAGCCAGCTAAGTATCCCCCAGTTTCCTGCTTTTACCATCTCAGCTGCTGGTCAGGAGGTTTGGGAAGCTGACATCATCTAGCTGAATCAGCTGCTGCTTCTAGACATTACGGGAACTGAAAGTCATTGCCTCTTCCTTCCTGCTATGCAAGTCTCTTCAGAATGAGGCTGGACTGGGATGTTCTACCTGTCTGTGGGGTCATGGCTAGAATGAACAATGCTCCCTGCTTGCTTTTTTTTTTTTTTTAAACTGCTAGAGATTGAACTCAGAGCCTCGTGTATGATAGGCAAGTGCTCTGCCACTGAGCCAATTCCCCACATTTGTTTGTTTGTTTTGGTACTGGGGATTGAACTCAGAGGCATTCTACCTCTAAGCTATACCCCCAGCCCTATTTTATTTTGAAACAGGGTCTCACTAAGTTGCAGAGCCTGGCTGTGAACCTGCAAGATCCTCCTGTCTCAGCCTCCTAAGTCCTGGGATAACAGGTGTATGCTACCACACCTGGCTTTCTTCACCCTTTTAAAATTTATTTTAGCCGGGCGTGGTAGCACATGCTTGTAATCCCAGTATTTGGTAGGCTGAGACTGGAGGATCCGGGTTCTCGGCCAGCCTCAACGACTTCATGAGGCTCTCCACAACTTAGTGAGACCCTGTTTCAAAATAAAGAATAAAAAAACTAGGGCTGGGGGTGTATCTCGAAGGTAGAATGCCCACAGGTTCCATCCCCAGTACCGCAAAAAAAAAATGTATTTTAAGCCAGACATGGTGGCACATACTTGTAATCCCGGTGCTTTGGGAGGCTGAAACAGAAGGACCGCAGGTTTGTGGCCAACCTCAGCTACTTAGTAAGACCCTCTGCAACTTAGTGAGACCCTGTTTCAAAACTGAAGAATAAAAATGTAGGACTGGGAGTGTAGCTCAGAGGTAGAGTGCCCCTGAGTTCAATCCCCAGTACCACACACAAAAAAATTATAGCTGGGCGTGGTGGCACACACTTCTAATCCCAGGATTTGGGAGGTTGAGACAGGAGAATTGCAGGTTCAAGGCCAGTTTCAGCAACCTTGTGGTACCCTGTTTCAAAATAAAAAGTTCTGTGTTCAATCTCCAGTACCATAAAATTAATTAATTAATTAATTAAATCTATTTTAGCCAGGCACAGTGGCACACACCAATAATCTGAGGACTTGGGAGGCTGAGACAGGAGGATCACAGCTTTGAAGCCAACCTAGGCAATTTAGCGAGGCTCTCAAAACCTAGCAAGACCTTGTTTCCAAATAAGAAATAAAGTCAGGCTGGTGGTGTAGCTTGAAAGAATGCCTCTGGGTTCAATCCCCATTACTATACACACAAAAAATTATTTTATTTTGAGACAAGTTCTTATAAGTTGTCCAGGCTGACTTTAAAACTTGGCCATCCTCCTGTCTTGGATTACAGGTATACACCATTACAGTCTCGCTGCCCTTTTTTGGGGGGGAAAGAGAGGGCGGGTGCTGGGAATTGAACGCAGAGGAGTTCTACCTCTGAGCTATATCCCCTGCCTATTTTTTTATTTTGAAACAGTTGAAACAGGGTCTTGCTAAGTTGCTTGGGGCTGACTTCAAACCTGTGATCCTCCTGTCTCAGCCTTCCAAGTACTGGGATTACAGGTGTGTGCCATGTGCCATTATACCCAGCTTCCCTGCTGTTAAGAAGCTAAAAAGTGCATTTTCATGGTAAAAGTTGTCTTCATGGGTTTTCATGCTAAGGGGTCAATGCCCTTGAGGGTCAGGAGGATTCACAGGAAGAACCCTGGCCATCTTCATTTAGCTCTGTAACCTTGGCAAGAACTCCTGACTCTTCTGATCTCGTTTGCCTAAGTCTTGGGCTTGGACCCAGCACTTGTAGGATGGTCAAACAAAACATTATTTGTGGACTTTGACTGTACTGCTTTTAGAGAGTCTGGTCAATGGGACCAAAAAAAGAAAAAACTTTTTTTTGCAGTACTGGGGATTGAACTCAGGGGTGTTATACCTCTGAGCTATACCCCCAGCCCTATTTTTTATTCTTTATTTTTAAACAGGGTCTCGCAGAGTTGCAGAGTGCCTCACTAAGTAGCTGAGGCTGACTGCAAACCCAGATCCTCCCATCTCAACCTACCAAATGCTGGGATTACAAAAATATTTTCATTTCAGAGTAGAGCAGCCCCCACACTGTGGTCTATTGGAGATCCCCCTTGACCCAGTGACCAAAAAGGAAAAAAAATAGTAAAAGACGGTCTTTTTTTTTTTTTTTTTGTGGTACTGGGGATTGAACTCAGGGGCATTCTACCTCCAAGCTATACCCCCAGGCCTTTTTTTTTTTTTTTTTTTTTTTTTTTTTTTTTTTTTTTTTTTTTTTATTCTTTATTTTGAAACCGAGTCTCACTAAGTTGCGGAGTGCCTCACTAGGTAGCTGAGGCTGGCCTTGAACCCGGATCCTCCTGTCTCAGCCTCCCGAATGCTGGGATTACAAGCATGCGCCACCACGCCCGGCCCTATTTTTTATTCTTTATTTTGAAACAGGGTCTCACTAAGTTGCGGAATGCCTCACTAGGTAGCTGAGGCTGGCCGTGAACCCGGATCCTCCAGTCTCAGCCTCCCAAATGCTGGGATTACAGTGGGCCACCACGCCCTGCTAAGACATTCCTTTTTTAAAAAGAAAGAAAATAGCCAGGCATGGTGGTACATGCCTGTAATCCCAGTATTTGGGAGGCTAAGATAGGAGGATTGTAGTTTCAAGGCCAGCCTCAGCAACTTAGTGAGGCCCTTTGCAACTTAGTGAAACCCTGTTTCCAAATAAAAAATAAAATAGGGCTGGGCATGTTGTTCAGAGGTAGAATGTCCCTGGGTTCAATCCTTAGTACCAAAAAAAAAAAAAAAGAGAGAGAGAGAGAGAGAAAAGAAAGGCCAGGCATGGTGGCACATACCTGTAATTCCAGTACTTGGGAGGCTGAGATAGGATTGCGGGTTTGAGGACAGCCTTAGCAAATAGTGAGACTCTCATTAACCTAGTGAGACCCTGTTTCAAAATAAAAATAAAATACACTGGGGGTATAGCTCAGAGGTAGAATGCCCCTGGGTTCAATCTCAAAAAAAGAAAAAAAAAATTAAAAAAAAAGATGAAAGGCCCGGCATGGTGGCCCATGCTTGTAATCCTAGTTCTTGGGAGGCTGAGACAGGAGGCTCACAGGTTTTTGGCCAGCCTCAGTTCCTCAGTGAAGCCCTCCACAACTTAGTGAGACCCTGTTTCAAAATAAAGAATAAAAAATAGGACTGGGGGTGTAACTCAGAGGTAGAATGCCCCTGGGTTCAATCCCCAGTATGGCAAGAAAAAAAAAAAAGGAGTTGGAGCATGAGGAGGAGGAAGTAGAAGAAAGAGGCATTCTGTAGTGTTCCCAACACCCAGGAAGTGCTCAGTGAATGGTAACCTATCTGATAGGTTCTCAGTAGAGGGACAGACTATTGGATAAGCGTGGGTAAGGCTTACTGGAAAGGATTAGACTTAGAACTGGACTTTGGAACCTAGGTAGGATGTGAATGGATGCTACCTGGAAGCAGCCTATTAAACAGAAAGAGGGCAGGCTTTGAAGGCTGACAGTTTGCTTTCTAATTTTCTTTCTTCTTTTTTTTTTTGGTGTGTGTGTAGGGTTGCAGGTACTGGGCATTGAACCCCGAGGCATTCTCCTCTGATCTACACCCCCAACCAGATTTTATTTCTTATTTGGAAACAAGGTCTTGCTAGGTTGCTGAGAGCCTCGCTAAGCTGTCTAGGCTGGCTTCAAACCTGTGATCTTCCAGTCTCAGTTTCCCAAATACTGGGATTACAGGCATGTTGCTGTGTAATCTTTAACGGGTGACTTCACCTCTCAGAGCCTGTTTTTTTCTCTGCAAAATATGATATTGCTAGAACCCATCTCTCAGGACTATTAGGAAGACTGATGAGACGCTACACTGATAAATAAAAATCACTGAATAGAGTCCCCAGCATGCACTTATTGCCATTTCATAATTGGCAGGGAAAATAGCCTGGGCAAAGGCTGGAAAATAGAATGTGAGGGGGCAGCTGTTACTTATTCCCTATCTCAGTCTGCCGTCATCTCTCACCTAAACAAGGATATGCCTCCTCCCTGGTCACTCTGCTCTGCTCTGACCCCTCTAATCAGTTATCCACATAGCAGTCAGTGATCCTTTTAAAATGTAGGTCAGATCTTGTCATTCCTTGGTTTGAAACCCTCTAATGACTATTTATGAAAATAAAAGCCAAGTGTGTACAGTACAGGGATCTTGGTGAGGCAGCAGCAGTAAGGACAGTCACTTTAGAATTAAATGCCCTAGAGCCGAGCGTGGTGGTGCACGCTTGTAATCCCAGCATTTGGGAGGCTGAGACTGGAGGATCCGGGTTCAAGGCCAGCCTCAGCTACCTAGTGAGGCACTCCGCAACTTAGTGAGACTCTGTTTCAAAATAAAGAATGAAAAATAGGGCCAGGCATGGTGGTGACACTTGTAATCCCAGCATTTGGGAGGCTGAGACCGGAGGATCCGGGTTTGAGGCCAGTCTCAGCTACCTAGTGAGGCCCTCCACAATTTAGCGAGACCCGGTTTCAAAATAAAGAATAAAAAATAGGGCTGAAAAATAGGGCTGGGGGTATAGCTCGAAGGTAGAGTGCCCCTGAGATCAATCTCCAGTACCGCAAAAAAAAAAAAAAAAAAAAAAAGAATTAAGTGCCCTAGAGTCCACTAGACATGTGCTTCAGTTGCCCAGGCTCATTCTGTCTCTCAGAACCAACCCTTTCCCAAGCCCCTTGTATGTGTGTGTGTGTATACAGGCACGAGAGGATGACACAGAGGTGATGCTAGCACTCAGGACATTTCATAATAGGGAAGGACATTGGCCACTGCCTCTGGGCTACTGAAGGCCATCGAGGCTGAGAAAGTCAAGGACACTCCAGCAGCCTTCCTCTGCTCTGAGTCATTTCCTAACGGATGTTGGTCATTCATTCGTTTGTTCATTAACATATTTATTGAGTTCCTGCCATTTGTCAGGCATTGACTAGATGTTGGGCATACTCTAGAGCAAACCAGAGTTCCTGTTCTAACCAAGTGACATTCCAGTGGGGGAAGATTCTAAGTAAATTAACGTGTCAGGTAGTGTTTAGTGCTATAAGAAAAAATAAAGCAGGGTAAGGGGTATAGGAATAGGAAATGATTTCTGTTTTAGCTAAGGCTTCTTGGTAAGGTGACATTCGATCTGATTGCACTAGGGGGGAAGAGTATTGCAGGTGGAGGGAACAGCAAACACTAAAGTAAGGACAAAAAAAAAAGGCCAGTGCGGCTGGAGTATAGAATAAGCACAATAAAAGTATGAGAATCCGGTGTAAGAGGTGATAGGGGCTGGTCCTGAGAGCCATGTAGAAGTGTGCTTATATTCTGAACCTAGTGGAAAGGCAAGAGGATTTTTTTTTTTTTTTTTTTTTCGGTACTGGGCATTGAACTCAGGGGCATTCTACCTTCAAGCTATACCTCCAGCCCTATTTTTTTCTTTATTTTGAAACCGGGTCTCACTAAGATGAGGAGTACCTCACTAGGTAGCGGAAGCTGGCCACGAACCCGGATCCTCTGGTCTCAGCCTCCCAAATGCTGGGATTACAAGCATGTGCCACCAAGCCTGGTGCAAGAGGATTTTTTGAGCCAAGAAATGACAGAATTCCCAGCATTTAGGAGGCTGAGATCGGAGGATCCGGGTTTGGGGCCAGCCTCAGCTACCTAGTGAGGCACTCCGCAACTTACTGAGACCCGGTTTCAAAATAAAGAATAAAAAATAGGGCTGAGGGTATAGCTCAGAAGTAGAATGCCCCTGAGTTCAATCCCCAGTACTGCAAAAAAAAAAAAAAAAAGCTGGGCATGGTGGTGCACACTTGTAATCCCAGCATTTGTGAGGCTGAGACCAGAGGATCTGGGTTCGAGGCCAGTAGCTACCTAGTGAGGCACTCCGCAACTTAGTGAGACCCTGTTTCAAAATAAAGAATAAAAAATAAGGCTAGGGGTATAGCTCGAAGGTAGAATGCCCCTGAGTTCAATCCCCAGTACCACACACACACACACACAAAAAGACAGAATTCAACTCAGATTTTAGAATAATTTCTCTGAGTACTAGAGAACAAAGTATACAGGTAAGAACAGGAGCAAGAGACTGGTGAGGAGCCGGAGCCAGCAGGTGATGGTGGTGGTTTTTACAGAGGCAAAGGTGTGGTGAAAATGGTGAGCAGTGGTCACAGGTTGGTGTACTAGATCCTGGTGGCCTGTGTAAGTAGAAGGAGCTTGCTGCCATTTAGTGAGAAGGGAAGACAGAGCAGCCAGTGGAGTTGAGCTGCCTGTTCAGATTCTAGTTTGCTTGCTGTTTGACTTTGGACAAGCTTCAGTTTCCTCAAATGTAAACCTTCTATCTAGGCCATAGGCATTTGGGTACTATGAAAACTAATTTGGGGATGATTTGTATGGAGGGGTTAGGTCAGGTCATTGTTATTGTTATTTTTATTTTATTTATGTATTTATTTATTTGTGGTACCAGGGATTGAACCCAGAAGCATTCTACCTCCAAGCTACACCCTGAGTCCTACTTTTCATTCTTTATTTTGAAACAGGGTCTCACTAAGTTGCAGAGGTCACTAAGTAGCTGAGACTGGCCGCAAACCTATGATCCTCCTGTCTCAGCCTCCCAAGTACTGGGATTACAAGCATGGGTCACCATGCTCGGCTCGTTGTCATTATTGTTGGCTGGACAGGACTCTGAAAAGCAGGCAGCAGGTCTCACCCCACCTCTGCCATCCCCTCAAGAAGCCCACCTGCCAAAGAGGCAGCTCAGACACCATCTGTCCAGCAGAGAAAAGCCACAGGGAGACAGCTTTCAGGAGCATTAGATAGATGAGCCCTTCCCAAGAAACCTAATCTCACTCTCAGCAGGTGCTAATCCCACCAGCCTCCCCTGGTAACTGCACCCAGCCCACCCACTTCCTTCTCCTCCCCATCCTGCCACCTAGACCCTCTTCCCCTTCTTACTAGCTCTGAGCTGCCACCAGCAAACTTCCCTTACCAGCTGGAGGGGCTCTGACAGGAGGCTCACCATCTATCTGATTGGGCTCAGCCCTTCACATATATCAAGTCACCAAGGGCTGCAGGTGCCACCTGTCCAGAGGGCACCCCCTCACACACAGGTGCCAGTTCCTGGGCGTAGAGCTTGATCCAGGCTGGAGCCAGCTGGAGCCAGGAACTCCCACTGGGCCCAGCTGCTGCCTGCCCTCCCACCCACAGGCAGAGAAACAGGCTTAACCCTTTGGGCACTACACATGTAGTCAGAGTTGCTAGTTGCGTTTCTGGCTTAGAGGATTGCTCTGTTCAATTGCACACACCTTCCTTCTTCCATTCCTCTCCCTCTCTCCCCTCTTTCCCCTCTCTCCTCCCTGCCCCTCTCCCCCCCCCCCTTTCTCTTCTCTCTCTTTTGCTATACTGGGGGTTGAACAACCAGGGGTGGTTTTCCACTGAGCTACATCCCCAGCCCTTTTTACTTTTTATTTGGAGACAGGGTCTCACTAAAGTGCCTAGTCTGGCATCAAAATTCTGATCCTCCTGCCTCAGCCTCCTACAAGTGTGCTGCTGCTGCTGCTCTTTCTCCTCCTCCTCCTCCTCCTCCTCCTCCTCCTCCTCCTCCTCACAAATACAACAGAGAATAGCTTTTTTTCTTCTTCTCATTGTGGTACTGAGATTGAACCCAGGGACATTCTACCTCTGAGCTATACCCTCAGCCCTATTTTATTTTGAATTTGGAAATAGTATCTCACTAAGTTGTGGAGGGTCTCACCAAGTTGCTGAGGCTGACCGAAAATCTATGATCCTCCTGTCTCAGCCTTCCAAGGACTGGGATTGCAGGTATGCGCCACCTTGCTAACAGAGTTATCTAGTGCAGTTTCAAGAATAGCAAACACCAGCTAAGTGTGATGGCACATGCCTGTAATTCCATCTACTCAGGAGGCTGACACAGGAGGATCTCAAGTTATGGGCCAGCCCAGAGTTCTTTGGACAGACCATGTTTCAAAATTAAAAGGGCTAAGGAGTATTTCAGTACATCTTGACTTCAGGGCAAGATATAGAGTACTCGCCAAGGGTTCAATTTCTAGTACTGCAAAAAACAAACAAAACAGGCCAAGAATAGAAAAATAACCCATAAACTTATCACCCAGTTTAAGAAATGAAACATACATGATTAAGCCCCCTTTGAGCCCCTTCCTAATCACAGCCCTCATTCTTCTGAATTTTGGGTTAATAATTCCCTTGCTTTTGCGCTTTTTTTTTTTCCGGTACTGGGGATTGAACCCAGGGGCATTCTACCTCTGAGCTATACCCCCAGCCTTATTTTTTATTCTTTATTTTGAAACAGGATTTCACTAAGTTGTGGAGTGCCTCACTAGGTAGCTGAGGCTGGCCGCAAACCTGGATCCTCCAGTCTCAGCCTCCCAAATGCTGGACTTACAAGTGTGTTCCACCACACCCGGCTGAATTAATCTTTCTTGGTTGATAAGATTTCCAGTGGGGAATTATGACAATTGTGATCTTTTGGGAAGGTACATCTTTTGTGAGATAAGGGGATTACAGAGAAAGCCCTTCCCAGCATTGCTGTTCCTCCAAGGGCCCTCAGCATACCCAACGGCATATTTTGGGGTGATATTTTCTGAACTCCTTTAGTGTATTTCCCTAAATAATACAGCATATTATTCTGCATTCCTTTAAACTTCATTTAGATAGCAAACTATGTCCATCTGCAGTATGCTTTTTTCTTTTTTTTTTTTTAATTTTTTATTGTAGTAATTCGTGCAATATAGCATACATCTTTGTTAAGTACGAGTTGTTAACAACATATTTGCACACAATTCTCATTTGACCCCTTCCCCAATTCCTACCCCAATCCCCTCCCCTTCCCTCCCCCTCAGGTTCACTGCAGTATGCTTTTTTCATTCAACATTGTGAGATCCATCCATGTTACATGAATAGCTATATTCACTCATTTTCATCTTCTTTTGTATTATTGTGTCTCAGGTTATGTGTCCATTCTACTCAGTGGTTATTTGGGTTGTTACTTGGTTTTGTTTTGTTTTGTGTGGCAGTACTAGGGATTGAACCCAAGGGCAGTCTACCTTGGAGCTGTACCCCCAGTCCTATTTTATTCTTTTTTTTGCAGTCCTGGGGATTGAACTCAGGGGCATTCTACCTCCGAGCTATACCCCCAGCCCTATTTTTTATTCTTCATTTTGAAACCGAGTCTCACTAAGTTGCGGAGTGCCTCACTAGGTAGCTGAGGCTGGCTACAAACCTGGATCCTCCAGTCTCAGCCTCCGGAATGCGTGCACCACCACACCCGGCTCTATTTTATTCTTTATTTTGAAACAAGAGTCTCACTGGAGCTGGGTGTGGTGGCGCATGCTTGTAATCCCAGCATTTGGGAGGCTGAGACTGGAGGATCCAGGTTTGTGGCCAGCCTCAGCTACCTAGTGAGGCACTCCCCAACTTAGTGAGACTGGGTTTCAAAATAAAGAATAAAAAATAGGGCTGGGGGTATAGCTCGGAGGTAGAATGCCCCTGAGTTCAACCCCCAGTACTGAAAAAAAAAAAAAAGTCTCACCAGGCGTGGTGGCACAGGCTTGTAAATCCAGTACTTGGGTGGCTGAGACAGGAGGATTGTAGGTTCAAGGACATCCTTAGCAAGTAGTGGGACTTTTGTCAACCTAGCAAGACCCTGTTTCCAAACAAGAAATAAAATTGGGCTGGGGGTATAACTCTAAGGTAGAATGCCTCTGGATTCAATCCCCAGTACCCCCCTACACACACACACAAGGAAGAAAGGAAGGAAGGAAGGAAGGGAGGGAGGGAGGGAGGAAGGAAGGGAGGAAGGAAGGAAGGAAGGGATCTAAGTTGCGGAAGGCCTCACTAAGTAGCTGAGGCTGGCCACAAACCTGTGATCCTCCTGTCTCAGCCTCCCAAGTATAGGGATTACAAGCATGCACCACTACGCCTGGCTCTGTGTTCCTTGTTTTTGCTGTTTCAAACCATGCTCTTCTGAAACCCTGTGTGTGTCTCCTGCGCTTAGGCATGTTCAAGAATTTCTCCAGGGAATTGTTTCCCCAACTTTAGCTGCCCATCAGAAGCACCAGACTACTGGGCTCCACCTCCACAGTGTTTGATTCTGTGTGTCAGGGTTGGGGCCCTGTTATGGTGCTAGGGATCTAACCCAAAGCACAGACAGAATTTCTTTTTTTTTTTTTTTTTTTTTTTTTTTTTG
>PVLC010048150.1:0-11068 GCA_004027655.1 Graphiurus murinus
AAGATAGTATGGAATCTGCTGGAGTTGCTCCTTGGGTATTTGCAAAAGTACCATGTATGCACGACAGCATGCTTTGTTCATTTAATCTTATCCCCTCACGCATAGTGGTTCTGAGGCTGACTTTGTGAAAGGAATTGCAGGTGTCCAAACTTGTCTGGGGACAAGGAGAGGGTCATGGAGGAAGGGTGTACCACTTCAGGCTGTTTTCTTTTGGCTTATCTGGAGCCTTGTTCTGTGTTTTCTTTTCTCAGAATGAGTTTGCACTGACCAACCCAGACAAGAGCAGCACAAAAGAATCAGAGAGAAAGGAAACCAAAGCAGAGGAGGAGCTGGACACTGAGGTCCTGGAGGTGTTTCACCCGACCCAGGATTGGCAGGCCCTTCAGCCAGGTACCAGGCCCAACCCTGTCCCCTCAAAACACGCTATGCATCCAAATTGTATGTCTTTTGTCCCTGCAGGGCTGCTATGAAGGAGCAGCCACTTTCTGGCCTGCTGGAAGGGAATATGTGGCCTATCAGAGTGGTAGCTGCTGCTGCAGGGCTTGAGGACCTTCGTTTCCAGCAGAACAGAGATTGCGGCATGTGAATGCACTGGGAGGAAGGCAGGTGGTGGGAGGCCGTGCTTTCTGAGCAAGTGATTGAAAACTTTCTTCCCTTGCACTTCTGAAGCACAGGAGAGGCAGTACCATGTGCTTTGCTCTGCAAATGCTATTTTGGGCTTTGCTGCTCGGCTCAGTGCTGCTGAAATATTGTTCACGGGAGAGTCTTGAACGCCAGTGTTGGGCACGAGGGTTCTGTTAAAGGAACCTGTGCCAAGAAAAAGGGGTTTGCCCTGCCCTGATTTTTAAATGGGGCATCCTCAGAAAGAACAACTTTCTAACACTTTCATGAGCCTCGGCCCAGGGTTTAAAATAATGATGAAAATAACCAGCAATTGGGAGTGTTTACCATATTCAAATACTGTGTAGGTGCTTCATGTGCATAGCCTTGTTAAATCTAAACAATAATTGGGATTATTACCTTTTTTCTTATGAAAACATTGAGGTTTAGAGAGGTTAGGTAAGTTGTCGTATGTCATTCAGCTAATGTGTCCTATGGCATTGACCCTAGAGTCTGGATCTGCTTCTCCCACTTCTCCTCAGTCTCAGCCATCCTTGGCTGGAGCCTACTATGCAGACACTTGGGACTATTCGCAGGAGTAGGCTCTTTGCATGCTGCACTATCACAAGGTGGATGGGAAGCCCTGGCAGCTGCAATAGGATAGTTTCATCAGTTCCTTGCTGATATTCATCACCATGTCCTCACTGCCCCCATCGCTGCTGTGCTGGCAGGGATAGCATTTGCTGTGCCAGCCAGCTTTCTGGTAGCAATATCACTCCTGCTGGGCTTGCATACGGGTAGTTGCTGCCACGGAAGAGTGATGAAGCACCAAAGAAGCCAAGGGGGAGTTAATGGCATTAGGCAGAAAGAGGTGTAGGAACAGAGATACTGGGTTCAGCACATCCAACCTCTGGCTGTCCTCCTCCAGCTTCCCTGAGAACTGAGTGCCCCCAGATCCTTGAGAACTAAAACTAGAGAGCTCTCAGGGATGTTGAGTGGGAAATATGGGCTGTATTCACTGGTTGTACCACTTTTAACCAGGTAAGTACCTGGAGCAGATGGAGGCAGATATCCTGTGGCCCCTGTTTCTACAATATTTTCCTGTGTCTGAGTCAGAAGCTCCCTTCAAGGCCTTGTTACACACTGCAGTCAGAACAAGGCAGATGGTTCTTACCCTGGGCCCTTGCCTAGCCCTCTGGACATTGGGGTTGCTGCTAATGACTAAAGAAAAGAGCCCTCTGTGTGTCCTTGGGGAAGAAGAGCCAGAGCCTATGTGACAAGGGTGGGCTCTGAGCTCTGAGCACCTTCCAAAGAACTGGAGCAGAGTACAGAGTTTTACATTTAACTTGGTGTCCTGTTGACATCACCCTCCACCTTGTAATTTCTTTTTTTTTTGTGGTACTGGGAATTGAACTCAGGGGCATTCTACCTCTGAGCTATACCCCCAGCCCTATTTTTTATTCTTTTTATTTTGAAACAGGGTCTTACTAAGTTGCAGAGGGCCTCACTAGGTAGCTGAGGCTGGCTGCGAACCTGGATCCTCCAGTCTCAGCCTCCCAAATGCTGGGATTACAAGAGTGCACCACCATGCCCGGCTTCCACCTTGTAACTTCTTAAGAGATCCTTGAAAACTCTTCTGTAAAAAGAAGAGCTGCTCCAAAGTGTGGTGTGTTACAGTTGAGCACACTGAGACCCCACACCTAACAGGGCAAAGCAACTCTGGTTCCAATCGTGCCTGCCCCATCCACAAAAGAGCATTTTTTAGTCCTACTCACAATGCAGGACTGGTAAGAGCAGTTGAATGGTAAGCTCGTTCTGTCCTTAGTGTCTGATTTGGGGTGATTCAGGGTCGAGTCAGACCAGTGGAGGCAGACAAGCCATTTTTAAGCCCCAGTACTACAAGATTTGAGATCTTGCCAGGGATGGTGATGCACGCTTGTAATCCCAGCATTTGGGAGCCTGAGACTGGAGGATCTGGGTTCGCGGCCAGCCTCAGCTACCTAGTGAGGCCCTCCACAACTTAGTGAGAAGTGAGACCCTGTATCAAAATAAAGAATAAAAAATAGGGCTGGGGGTATAGCTTGGCGGTAGAATGCCCCTGAGTTCAATCCCCAGTACTGCAAAAAAAAAAAAAAAAAAAAAAAAGATTGAGATTGAGATTTTTTTTTTTTTTTTTTGCCATACTGGGGATTGAACTCAGGGGCATTCTACCTCCGAGCTATACCCCCAGCCCTATTTTTTATTCTTTATTTTGAAACCGAGCTCACTAAGTTGTGGAGTGCCTCACTAGGTAGCTGAAGCTGGCTGCGAACCTGGATCCTCCCGTCTCAGCCTCGGGAATGCTGGGATTACAAGCGTGCGCCACCACGCCCAGCTGAGATTGAGATCTTTAGTATGTGTATTGTTAGAAATTGACCTTTTAATGGTCTAGGTGGATAGCTAGTACTTGCCTTCAACCAGAGTGTATTATTTAAGTCACCACATTCTGACTGCTGCCTGGGACCTTCTAAAACACTATCTAAAAGTTAAAAGGAATGCAACCAGTCCTGGGAACTTACTTGTGTAGTGAAATGGTAGATGCAAAGCCCTCTGTCTGAGTCCTGCCTTGAAGGCATTGCTCAATACACAGCTATTCTGGTTTTCAGTGGTAAGTTCTTCACTTGCATCACCCCTTCAACTCAGTTGTAGAATTAGATGCCTGCGTGGGTTCATGAGGGTCCTGTGCCTGTGACCTTACCTTGGGAAGGGGACTTAGGATGTGAAGGAGGGACTTCCATGGTCTTGAAGTGCCTTCCCTCTCTCCTTCAGTGACTAATTTGGTGAGGGAAGAACAAAGTTAAGCATGAGCAGAAGGCTTTAGAGCATCTCCTGCTTGAGACTCAGAGGTGTGGCACAAGAAAATGGTGGAATCTCTTTGGGGATTTTTAAGAAAATGGCAAGTTTATGTTGAAAGTTTTTGAACCCAGTTTTTATCTCCCAGTTTATTATTTTCTGTCCCCTCAGGTCTCCAAAGGGGTGACTGTAACTCTGTTTTTCATAGGCCTCCAGGGGAGGAATACTGGGCACATAGGCTGTTTTGGTTGTGGCCTAGGCTCACTTGAAGACAAATTTCCAAACGGCCTGTTGTAGCCTGTCATATCGGGGAAGCAGTCCATGACTTTGTGGGTCTTCCCATCAGGCCAGGTGGGACTGGCCACACAGTGCTGGAGCAGCTTCAGATCACTCTCTTGAAGCCTGCCTGCCACTTTTACTACGGTTAGCACCCTCACTGGGAGTTGCTTGATCATGGAAGTGATTTTCCTGTTTCTCTTTCTTGGGTTTATTTTGGGATCCGCCTCACCTTACTGAGGCATGGCAAGCATTTGACTGTGGATTCAGCATCAGCTGTTCACAAGCAAGCAGAGGAAAGCTGTTTGCTGGCAAGTCCTGTTGGTTCTGGGCAGAGAACTCAGAAATTTGTCCTGGAATCTAGGACCCCTGATCACCAGGACTTTGTACCTGTGTGCTTGTTATTACAGAATGCGAATCATGGACAATTTGCCGGGGCTGCTGCTCTCTGGGTGTTTTCTGAGATCCTACTTTGTAGCAAGCACTGTTCTTATAGCCAGGGATGTAGATAATGGGTCACAATTACTGAGCATTGACTCTGCCAGGCATCCTTTGAGGACAGATGCTATAACCATCCTCTTTTTTTACAGACAAAACTGAGTCTCAGAGAGAACAAATGACTTAGCCAAACAACCAGTAAGTGGTAGTCAGAATTCAAACCCAGTTTGTCTGGCTCTAAGCCCTAGCTCCTAACTACTATGTAATGCTGTCTTCGGGAAGCCAAAAGGACATGACTCCTCCCCTCTGATATCAAAGTCAGTAAAATAAAAGGAAAAACAAAACAAACAAACAAACAAAAACCACCAAAACATTCTTGGATGTCCTGGTAGAAGTGTTTTTGCTCAAGGAGGGCACAGAGAATGGTGTGGCAAGGCCAGGGCCAGTCTGCTTCCTCCCTCCTTCCCTCCTTCTTTCACGCTCTCCCTCCCTTCCTTATTTATTTTGTGGTACTGGGGATTGAACTCAGGGGCTTTCTACCTCTGAGCTACATCCCCCAGCCCTATTTCTCTTTCTGTTTGGAAACAAGGTCTCACTAAGCTGCAGAAGGCCTCAGTAAGTTGCTGAGGCTGGCTGAGAACCTGTAATCCTCCTTTCTCAGCCCCCCAAGTACTGAGATTACAGGTGTGTGCCACCATGCCCGGCCTCCTTAAGTCTTTAACCCTGATGTCTTGGTGGAGTAGTCATATTTTATGGTGTTGAACTTCCAACTACCTACAGTTCTCTTTTTCATCTGTGTGGCCTTGATCAGATTGCTTAGAATCTCTGAATCTGAATTTCTTCATCTGGAAATAGGGGTGAATCTCTGGGCATGGTGATGCACACCTGTAATCCCAGTACTTGGGAGGCTGAGAAAGCAGAATCTCACTCAGGTTTGAGGCCAGTCAGCAGTAAATTGATGAGATCCTGTTTCAAAAAAAAAAAAAAAAGGGCTGGGGATGTAACTCAGAGGTAGTATGCCCCTGGGTTCAATCTCCAGTATGACACACACCACACACACACACACACACACGGATGAAAATATCTACTTCAGAGACGGCATGAGAATGTAGCAGATTAACAATGTAAACTGTTTTGTAGAGGGCCTGACTCATAGGACATATTTAGTAAGTGGTTGTAGTTGTTTGTTTTATTATTTATTTATTTATTTATTTTGTGGTGCTGGGAATGGAACCCAGGGGCATTCTACCTTCGGGCTACACCCCCAGTCCTATTTTTTTATTCTTTATTTTGAAACAGGGTGTCACTAAGTTTTGGAGAGCCTCATGAAGTCACTGAGGCTGGCTGCAAACCCAGATCCTCTGGTCTCAGCCTCCCAAGTACTGGGATTACAAGCGTGCACCACCATGCTCTGCTGTAGTTGTTATTTAAAACAAAAATACTTAATGCTGCTTCCCTTTCCTTGGGGACTTAAAGGAGAACTAGAGGTGAGGAGGCAGCCTGGACAAAGGCCCTTTTGTCCTCTCTTTTGCCAGTGCTGCATTTTGGCCCCATGTGGGCTCAGGAAGGCAGTGCCAGGCTCAAACCTGGGTCTCTTTATTGACCTGATCTGACTTCCAGGCGGCTGTGAGAGTCTCTGAAATATTGGCATTAGCACAAAGAGTCCACTCGATAGGAGCACGCAGGAAGCCTGTGCAGGAACACGTTCATGTGCGCAGGGGGGTGGGGGGGGGAGGAAAAAAATCCAAATCATCAACAACTGATGAGAGCAATCCAAGAATTATAGAGCACCAGCCATCTGGCCAGATCATTTCGGATCTGCACGAGCAGTAAGAGGGAATTGAATTTTAAAAACCTCATTTATAGTAGACCAACTACTCTGGTTTCAAGTATTTAAGAGAGGAGCTTGATTTCCTGCAGGCTCTGGACATCTGTCTGAGTGAGCACCTGACTCTGGTCTGTGTGACTCTGCAGGGCTGTCTCTGCAGAGACTTTGATCCTTTACAGTGTTGGAGGGACCATGTGGTTCTTCATTCTTCTGATACCAACTGGGTATCAAGAAATCAACTTAATTCTGACACAATCTACTGGGAGTTAGTGTCAGATTCCACAGGTTAAGGGGCTCAGTCCCATAACATTGCCCATTTCAGTTGTAAGTCCCAGGCTAGCTTATATATTACTTCAAACTCTCCAGCTTATATATTACTAAAGGATTCTCCAACCCCCCTCCTCAGATTTGATAATTTTCTAGAAGGTCTCACAGAATAATTCTTTAGTTACATTCACCATTTATTATAAAGGATGCAACTCGGGAACAGCCAAGGGGAAGAGATGCATAGGGTGAACTTATTGGGTGGATACAGGGGGCAGTCAGCAGAGCTTCCATGACCTGTCTGGGTGTACCACCTTCTAGTACTTTGATTTATTCACCAACCCTCCAGCTCAAGTAGACTCAGGAAGTTCTCTGAAGCCCATCATTTAGGGGACTTAATGGAAGTTTCATTAGGTAGGCATAACTGATTAAAGGATTGGCCATGGATGAGTGAACTCATTCTTTAGCCTCTTGTCTTCTCCAGAGGTCAAGGATGGGGCTAAGAGTTCCAATCTTCTAATCATGAGTTGTTCTTTCTGGTGACCAGTCTC
Source organism: Graphiurus murinus (assembly GCA_004027655.1). Lineage (NCBI taxonomy): Eukaryota > Metazoa > Chordata > Mammalia > Rodentia > Gliridae > Graphiurus > Graphiurus murinus. The sequence continues at coordinate 6,790 of PVLC010048150.1, forward strand.
TAGCCTCAAGTTATCTAGAAGCCCCACCAAGAGTTACCTCATTAGCATAAACTCAGATGTGATTGAAAGGGTCTTGTGAATAACAAGATACTCTAGTCACTCAGAAAATTCCATGAGATTTAGAGGCACTGTGCCAGGAAGCAAGGAAAAGGGGAAAAGATCAGACTTTTTTTTTTTTTTAAACTATACCACAGGTTGTAATTGAGACTAAGGGGCAAAGCTCCCAGTGCCTTCTGCCACCTCCCCAGCTCTGTGGTTGAGGCAAGTGACCATCCTCCCTCAGTCTGGGAGGGGTTCATTCTTATAGGTCACTTCATTCCCCAGGATGATCTCCAAGAATATGACCTCTTCTCTCCTATCCTTCACATGCAGACAGACACACCCCCTGAAGCCCATGAGCAGTGGGTAGAGTGGGTTTATAGTTAAGGGCAGTTCAAACCTAATCCCTGTGGCTCATCAGAGTGGGGCAGGGGGACTTCTTGGCTGCTACCAGGAGGTAATGGCCTGAGGGAGGGGTATAGGGGTTATAGCAGTATCTGTTTTATGATGTTTCATTCTGTCTCAAGCATAGTACTAGAAAGGTGGGGCAGGGCTGGACACAGGAAATAGTGTAACTTTGTGTGGTGGTCTTCCTCCTTTTTTGGAAATGAGTTGCTATCTCCAGCAACTTTGCAGGATGAGGTGTTCAATAGAGCTTGTCTTTGTTGGTATCTCCTACACAGTGCCTTCCTTTCCTGGTTTGAGGTTGTTTAAGCCTCCTAGGGATTCTCTGAGGATGGCATTTGTTTTCCTACCTATGATTCTGGTCTCTGTCTCTATTACTGTCATATCCCTAGCCTTTGTTGTTAAGCATTCTTCACTGTGATCATCTCTTTTGCTCCTTGGTAATACCACTTGGAGGAAGGTAGGATGCCAGGCTTTTCCAGGCTGGTGAATTATTATGTATTGGAAGAGAAAAAGATGGTGGGCTGGAATATATGAAAGCCCCAGAAGGCTCCATGAGAACAATTTCAATCTCTTCATCTCAGTGAGACCTATTTCTCATGTAAGGAGGTTCCTTCAGTAGCCTCCCAGGATGGTTGCTGCTGCTCCTGAATCTTGCACCTCCCTGGGGGAACAGGAGGAGGCACAGACAAGAAGCCTGCAATCTCCATGGCAGCTACTGCCAAGGCTGAGGGCACTTTGCAGTGCTGGTTGATCTCTGCATTGCCACCAGAGCATCTCTGCTCAGACTTTGGCCTTCATTACCTGAATGGGACAGGCCAGGGTCCAGTTCACAATCTGTGGATTTGGGTAGTGATGGAGAGCAGCTGTTGGCCATCCTCTTTCTAACAAGTATTTGTATGCTTAATGCTCACCCCAAGGCCCTCATCCTCCCCGTCCTCTGCTTCCGTCCACCTGTTCTCTCTGTGGTTTAATCAAGAGTTCTTAGCAGAGTGGCACAGCCTCAGCTCTCAAAGGTCAAATCTCAGAATGGCTGAGATGAAAAACTTAGACTAAGTAGGGATGATGGAAATTAGCTGCCAAAACCAGTCTCAGCCTTCATGCCAAGAACTTGGCTTTAGTTCAGAGAACCCTTATAGCTCTGATTTCCATTCTTTTTCTAATATTAGCTTCACCCTGCCAGCTAAGATAGGCCAGGCCATCTCCAAGGCTAGGCCTCACTAGGGCCCCAAATAGCTTTTAAGGGCTGGCCTAGAGCTGGAATGAGAGGCTCTTTTCTAGAACCTGTGGCATTCTTAGTTTTGTCAGAGCACCAGAGGTAGGAATTGATCTGTAACTTAAAGGGAGATAGTATTTGACTAGGTAGAGAAGAGGACAAGGTAGGAAGCAAGGGGGAGAGGGGGACATGACTAGAGACATGAAAGTGAGAGTATGCCTACTTAGCTGGAAAGGCAGGTATGTGTTGGGGAATAATGAGGTGTTGGTGGTAGGCAGCATGTACTAGGTCAGAGAGGGGGGTTGGTGAGAGGGAGGGACAGGAGATAAGAAAACTGACAAGTCAGTAGATTTAAAGGTGCAAAAGTAAGTATTATCTATGAATCTGTCACTGAGTATAGCCAGGGGCTGTGCTAGGAGATGAGGAAATGAAGAAGGATGATGCTAAATACCTGGGTTTGAAGAGTTTTCTTGTAAGTGGAAGGAGAACTAACTATAAAAGGGAAATTTTAGAGATAGCCAGATCAAGAAACTGGTTTATTTCATGTTCCATTTGTTGAACTCCTACAGCGTTCCAAGTATAGTGCTTGATGCTGAGGAGACTGTGGTAGGCATGATAGAGGCTTGCCCAAATGGGTTTGTGGTGTAGGAGGACCCTCAGACAGGGATGTGGCTCTGTGACAACATAGGGGGCCCTGAAGGAAGGGCCTGCTAGAGACAGGGTCACTAATGCTGCTTGGAAAGAGCTTTTGTGTGTGTTGGAAGGCAGAGGGAAAGGAATCAGTGTTGACAGATTTAAAAACCCAGAGAGATCATTGAGGGGGCAAAGTTATTTAGGTGGCAGATGGAAAAGTTATGGCCTTGTGAGTGGGATGAGCCTTAGAAATTAGAAGCAGAGGTTGGAAGGGAATATGGAAAGGTGGGAGAAGTATAGAGGGAGATTAGGAAGCTTCCTTTACATGGCTCAGTTTAATGAGCCAAGCTGAGGGTGGCCTTCTGTCTTGGATGATGAAGAAGGATGCTTGAGAAATGGAGGATTAGGAAGAAGCACCATAGGAAGGTGCTAAGATAGCTGAGATGTCAGGAAGGGTCCAGTTGACATCTGACAGCCCTGACTTTGTGATGTGCCAGGACCAGGGGGTTTGGTGACTTTCTCAAGCAAACTGAGCCCTGGACAGTGGATAGGTACAGAGTGGAATAGCTAGAGTCCAAGGACTAATTGACAGGTCGTGCGAGGGACTGTTGGATTGTCCCTGTTGTTGACTCCTTGAAACCTGTTCTGTCCTTCTCTCTTCGGAAGACAGGGACCATCCAGGGGACTCTGGCAATGCCAAAGATCAGGGCAGGTGGCACCCCACTAGCCACTGATCTTTCATCAGGCCTGAAAAGAACTGGAATGAAGCAGGGCTTTGTGTGCAGGGGCTCTGTAAGCCTTTTTTTGCTTGAACTCCATTCAGGCTGATTATATTTCTGTTCATGTTGAGGTTTTGTTCTGCTGTTCATAAACTCATTGGTTGTTGATTTTGCCTTATTTCTCATAATATGTTGGTTTGAGCAAACAAAGACTGAGTTTTATTTGAATTTTTTAAATTCCCAGAACAGTTTGTTTATGGTTTGTATAATGCAGTTTTTGGAAGAAGAGAACCATTTCTTTAGATTAAAAAAAAATTCAGATTTGATTACCTGTGACCATAATTTGTTTATATGGGCAGAGGTGAGTTTTTATGGAATAGTAATATGGTATATTTGTTTTTTTTTTTTTTTTTTTTTTTTGCGGTACTGGGGATTGAACTCAGGGGCATTCTACCTCCGAGCTATACCCCCAGCCCTATTTTTTATTCTTTATTTTGAAACTGAGTCTCACTAAGTTGCGGAGTGCCTCACTAGGTAGCTGAGACTGGCCGCGAACCCGGATCCTCCAGTCTCAGCCTCCCGAATGCTGGGATTACAAGCGTGCGCCACCACGCCCGGCTAATATGGTATATTTGTAAAGTTATTTTTGCCTGGGAGGAAGGTAGAGAAAGAAAGACAGCTATCCATACTCCTACCCAGCAGTCCTCTAAATGCTGCATAAACATCATTTTATTAACTTTTCTCTCATTTCTTGGTTATGCCAAGTCACACTTTTAGACAAAGGAGGAGAAGTTATCTAGTATCTTGTGGCCAAAAATGATGGAGGGGGATTGGGGTTTAAGGCCCAGGAATTCTAGTCTAGCAGTTGGGTGGGGAAGGAAAGAAAATTTTTCTTTTTGAAGTATCTTTGTGCTAGGTCCTTTGTATATGTTATTTAAGGTGATGCTCAAGATACCTCCTTAAGGTAGTAGTTACATTTTGTCTCATTCTCTTTTGGGACATTGCTTTTCCTAGGATTTCTTTTCTTTCTTCTGAAGATAGAAACTGTGAAGTAATAACCTGAAAGAATACTCCTTGAAGTCTGTGTGGGAACAAAATAATGTGAAATTTGGTGGCTGTTGATATAAAGAGGGGGAAATTAATGGAGCAGATGCAAAGTTATTTAAGCTGCTGCATCTGGGTTTTCTAGGTTAGATCTTCAGGATAGATCCAGGTGGCCCTAAACATGGTGAAGTAAGAGGCCTCATGTACAGTGTGACTTTTTTTT
>PVLC010048151.1:0-10861 GCA_004027655.1 Graphiurus murinus
TTTTTACTACCTTTTTATTCTATAAAATTATGTGTAAAATGAACCTTAAAATATTAAAAATAAGAATGCATTGGAACCAGATGGTAAGTGATAAAATCTATTTTTATGTGTACTAATAGTTTGACTAAACTATTGAGTTAAAAGTGATTGTAGAATGATATATTACAGTATTACTTTAAAAAAAGAAACCACAAGTAACATAATATGCATATAAACATAAATTCATAGAAAAAGGTTGGAAACTGGAGGCACCAAATTGATCTCAGTGCTTACCGCCATGGTAGAGATAGAGAAGGGCTGGCCTCAGGAGGTCTATGATTAACAGATAAAATTGATGAGATAGAAAGGCTGATAAGATATAAAGGCTAAAAACCCTTGGTAAGAATATAAAGGCTTAAAAAATCAAGCAGAACAGCAAGGCAAAAAACAAACAAATAAATTTTTTTTTTTTAATGGGAGAATGGAACCCAGGGCCTAAGATACATACTCTACCACTAAGCCACACCCACAGCTCAAAAAGTAGTTTTTGTATCAAAGAAGTGAAAGATGCAAAGGCTATAGAAAGATTTTTCAATTAAGCTGAATATGAAAATTTTAGCTCATTCTGTCTTCAAGTCTAAAACATAGTATTTATGTTAAGGTAATAATTAACTCTAGAAATAATTTTATGTGATTTACTTTATTATGCTATGTCTGTAAATAATTTAAGTACCAATAATATGACCCATTATCTTTGATAATGAAAATATTGGTTTGATCTTAGTAGTAGAAAACTTTTTAAAAGGGTTTTGTAAAGCTGGGCATGGTGGTGTACGCCTGTAATCCCAGCACTTCGGAGACTGAAACAGCTGTATTGCAGGTTTGTGGCTAGCCTCAGGAACTTAGTGAGGCTCTCAGCAACTTAGAGAGACCCTATTTCAAAATAAAAAATAAAAAGAACTGGGGTATAGGTCATAGGTAGAACTGAGTTCAATCCCCAGCATCACAAAATGGGGGAGGGTTGTAAAGATAGTCTCCAATAGTGGAGCCATCATAACACTCTGCTAAAGTTTGTGCTTCGGTGTACTATTATTCTCAATTATTATTTTATAGTTTGAATTTAACTTTAATGCCCCAAACCTTATTCTGGAGTTGTGTTCTTGATGTCTATGTTTACGGTTTTGTCGTCTATCTTACTGAGTACTGAAAATTTTCATACTATTTGAGAGATTTGTTTAAAAAGCTATTTCCATGCCTGTAAGTTGAAATATAACTTATTTTTGCAGGCCAGTTCTACAAGAAGAAAGAAAAATCATAATAAAAAATGGAAGGCACCCTGTGATTGACATGTTGCTTGGAGAACAGGATCAATATGTTCCCAATAGTACAAATTTATCAGTAAGTACCACATTATACCAAAATATAAGTAGAAGATGATAACATTGATCCCAAACTTTTAGACATGACATAAATATTTCTTATAATTAAGTTACTTAGGTTTTAACTTTGGCTTTAAGTGGATTAATCCTTGGCATAGTTTTATATTTACCATCAAATGTGGAATTGGTATAATTTCCAATAAAAAATTATCCATAGAGGAAAAGATTTAAGAACTACAGAGTCTTATCTTAGTTATCCTAGGTAACCTACTAGCAATACTTTTTGCTTACAAATACCCAAATTTGTTAATGAGGTTGGAATCATATCATGATTTTGCAATTTCCTATTAGCATATAGTGTTATATGCTTTGTCCTGTGCTCCACTATTTTTAAATGCTCTCCAAAAGAATTGGAGATACTTCAAATGATTTTAGCAATGAGAATTTTCATTATATGGACTGGACTTCTCTTACAGATCACTATTGATTCTGCACACTTACTCATTTCACACGTGCTTACTGTGTGCCCCAGTTAGTGAAGTGAGCATTAGGAACAGAGAGTGGTAAGCAAGACAAAACTTTCCCTTCCCTCGCAGAGCTGTGATCTAGCAGAGAAAATGGACAACGGATACAGTACAGCTAGGAAAGTGCCAGAATATTGGTAACCTGGGTGTTCTGGGAACAGGTAGCCACTTGACCTAACTCAGTGTGGGGAGCATTGACAGAGGTTCCCCAGGGGTGAGAGATTGACTGAAAAATAAGACAGTATAAGCCAGGGAGTGGAGGGGAGTGTGCCAGGAAGAGGAGCCAGCCTGGGAGAGGCTGGAAGTGAAGCAGAGCAGGGTGAATTCAAGCAACTGAGAGATGTTGAGTAGGGCTAGAACACAGAGTTGTAGAAAAGAAGTGTTCAGAAATAAGGAAGAGGCCAATTCACTTACGTATTTTATTAGAAGTATGCATTATTTTCTTAAAAGATTAAGAATACTAGCAAGAGAGTGACTGAGTTGGGCAGAAAAGTGAACTGTGGCAGTGTGTGCGTGTGTGTGTGTGTGTTATATACAGTTTCAATATCAAAGCTAAACAGAGCCAGATACTAGTTAAAGTAGTAAGGATAGATTTTTAGTCAGTAATACTATGCAATAGGGAAAAGAGCCCAGCATGAACTAAACTTGACTGATCTTTGCAGAGGTGCCTGGGTGTTTTAAAAGGAGAATGAGGCATTGGGGGTGCAGATGAACTGGCAGAGGTTGGCCAATGTGAAGCCTATCTGGGTTTGCTAACTGACACAGCAAAATTGAGAGAGCTAGCCCTCCTTCATTGAGAAGACAGCTGGGTGGCAAGAGATTTACATCTCAAAGAGGCAGAGAAAGGATTTATAATTGTAGCTTTCTAAAGTAACTGCACCTAAGCAGGGTTTTGGAGATCTATGTGCCTATCATCAGGTTTTGGCGGGAACACACAGTTAATTCTCCTGGCAGCACTGTGTTTTCTCAGGCTGGCACTGTAAATGAGCCTGGAGTTATCCTAAGGATGCAGACTTGAGCTCTTAAAAACTATGCAGGATTCCAAGTATGGCCATGGAAGGTAATAGAAGAAAGGGAGAAGGTCTTTGGAGATGACAGCAAGAAACAGAGTTTGGAAAAGAGTCATCTGTGTGAGTGTTGAGATCATCTAAGACAACAGTGGGATCCGTTGTCAAGATAGCAGTGGTCCAGGTGTCGGGAGACTGCAAGGCATAGGGACTGGTGATGTGCCATCTCTAGATGCCTGCAGTGAGAGCAAGCAGAGGTGGTAAGGCCTAAAGTAAGTAAAGAAGAACTTCTGAACCCAGAGGTGCATAGGGCAGGCTGAGGCTCAGCTCCCAAATGAGAGGACTGCAGGGGAGTAACCTCTACGTTTCAGTTTAAGCCAGCATATGAAGAAAATGTTAAGCAAAGTGGTTAAAAACAGGAATATTAGGAAAATTTTCTGAGGACAGCGGAAGAATTGAGATGTAGGGGAGCAGTCAGATAGTAGAACAGAACAGGGAGTTGGGACTCTAAAAGAATATTCCACCTCAAACCAAGAATGACACATATGTGGGTGGCATGGTGAATTTGGCCATAGGAATGGTGAGAGAAAGGAACAGCTTTGAGTCACATCTGGTTTCATGTTGCATCTGATACCGTGTAAAGACTAGTTGGGAGTATATAACCCATATCTTAGTCTATTCAGGCTGCTATAATAAAATACTAAAATACTACAGATTGGATGGCTTATAAGCAACAGCAGTTTATCTCTTACAATTCTGGAGACTTAAGGTCTAAGATCAAGGTATCGGTATCTGGTGAGGACCTGTCTCCTGGCTCATAAATGGTACCTTCTCTTTCTCATAGGTAGGTCCTCATGACCTAATCACCTCTCATAGGTTCCCCCCTCCTAATTCCATCATCTTGGGAGTTAGAATTTCAGTATATGAATTTTGAGGGGACACAAAGATTCCATCCATAGCAACCTGAGACCCAGTGTCTATGAGCTGGTTCATTCTCATTAGAAATTTGTATATTACTTAATTTAACAAACAAGTTAATAAGTACTGGTTCTCTTATTATCTTTAAAAAGAAGCCTTTATGGGCATAAGAATTTTGTTTTTAGTTCTCATAATATCATTAGGGTATAGCTTTTCTTGAGAATATAGTAATAGAGTATTAGAGTTCTAAGAGGTAGTAGCTTGGTTTATATTTAACTTAAAAATCATTTCCTGTTACTCTTCCCCATGCCCATCAATTTCACCCTAGGTGTGTTATCCTTGATAGTGATTTCTTTTGTTTCCTTTTTTCTTTCTTTTTTCATTCTCCTCCCCACGTTATTTTAAACAATGCATTATTCTGTTTAATTACAAGGATGTTTTAAAGAAGTATTATACTCTTATATTTAAATCTTTACAAAATAAATGGAGTAATTTTTTTTCCAAACAAGCACCTCAGAATATTCCAGAATACTCATTTCTTTTACATATGCTTTTTCTAACTTGAGTAGGAGTTGATATAGAACTGTTGCTATGGTGAAGTGCAATCTATTTTTCAGAGTATAATTTATATATAGGGATAGTGTTGAGAAAGAAGTTACTATGTAAAATTCAATCTAAACTATATTATCGCTACTAATTTATAAAGTATGCCCTGAAAATAATTTCCTCAAAGTTAAATGGACTGTTATTTTTGATAATCATGTAGTTTTTAAGAAATGGTCTTTCATACAGGTAATTTATGAGCATGTTTTTCTGGATTCTGTATTATATGAAATTATCATAGTGCTTCTGAACAAGCCAACGTTCCATCCACTTTTCCTCTCCCAGTTTTAAGAATACTTTTTCAAACTCCTGTTCTGGTTCCCTTTCCCTGATCCATCGTGTAATCTAAGCTTTTGTTGATTTCGCAACCTCTGAATCTTCCTGCCTCCACCCTACCCACCTTTATTCATTCCCCACTCCCCAGCCACTGGGCCTTTTCTAACCCCTCATGTCACTCTCTCATTCCAATTCCTGCTGTATGTTCCAGTCACAGTGGACCTCTTACACTTCCCAAGTTACTGTGCCTCTGGGACTTGGCAGATGGTATTCCCTCTGCCTAGAGCATCATCTTTCTCCACCTCCTCCTCCTTCCCCTTTACCCACAACCCACCCCACCCCCATCCTTCAGCTCCTGACTGTTCTTCCAGCTTTGTCTTGGATGTCTTCTCTTACACAAAGCCTTCCCTAACCAAGACTGGGATGGTTACCCCATCTCAAACCTACCACTCTGTGTTGCTCCTCTTCTTGGTACTTATCCCACTAAATTATAATTGCTCTTTTTTGTTTGTTTGTTTATATTATAGCAGAGTATAAGCTTCAAGAGAACAGGGAGCATGCCTTTCTTGTGTGGGCGTAATCCCAGTATCGGTCACACATCTCTGACACATAGCAAGCACCCAATCAAACTTGTTAAATAAGGATTAGCTAGAAGCTTTCAGCAGTCTCCAAGTCTCACTTTAAATTTGGGGGCTTCTTTTCCTTAAAATGTTACTTCTTCAGGATATTATATGGGAATTTCACAATTTGCAAAGTAACTGCCCTGTAGAACTAGAGTGAAAACTAAGGATCTTGTAATATAACACCTCTTTATACTTCTGAATAAACTGAGCTCCAGAATAGGGAAGTAACCTTTCAGAGGTTGCCCAAGTTAAATAGTCTTAGACTGTTTCCCAAAACATAGACATAGTCTAAGGCAAGCCAGTGCTTTCTAATCTTTTCCATTTTACAGCACACAGAAAATGATAATATTTTGATGATATATTAGAATAAAATGAGAAGGAGGAGCTTGCCCAAAGCCAAAGGAGGCTGGCCCAGGAGCTGTGTCTGCCCAGCTCCACCTGCCACCTTGAGGGTTAGGGTAAGCATTTTAGCACACCTGTGGAAAATCAAGACCCACTGCTGAGGAAACTCCACTGTAAGGCACTACAGTCTCAACCCTCCCATGATTGTTTATTAAACCAAATGGCCTCCCAAGGATGGATTTGTTTTTTCTGTAGAATTAAAGTTGGGTTATAGTATGTGAAGTTTTTAAATTTTACTTTTAAAATGAGTAATACAAATTCAACTAATTTGGAAGGGCAATGCGGGGAGCTGAGTCCAATGTACAGAGCAGAAAGATTCCCAGGAAACTCTTGAACCTTGTGGATCTCTCTAACCCAAGGAAAATCCACAGCACGGGTATTCAAGAACTGAGACAGGAGAGAATGGGGTCCTGGTTTCAGTTCATTCTCCTGAAATCAAGAAGGGGCCTTCTTGAAGGTACTTGCCTATTATGCAGATGAGTGTTTGAAACTGGTAAAGATGAGGTCAAACTTCCAATTTCTTTTTTTCTCCAAGTGCAGATGCTTTTAGCTACCCCCAAAATGCTTTTTTGTAATATAATAATTTACAAGCAAGACTAATTATACTAATATTCATAAGCTGTTGAGTATTTGTACCTAGTTACCAAACAGAACAACAATGATGCATACCAAAAACTGTGTCTGAGAATTACATTTACCTTCATTCCATGACTAGATTATTCTCATTGGTTCTACTATAACTGTTTTCTTCATGTAGCATAATCATTGAATCATAAGCCCAAAGATAAAAGAGGAAATATTAGTGGTAATTGAATGTTTTCTGTGACTTCTCCACTGTCCTCTCTTTCTGTTTCAGAACAGTGAGATAGAGAAGGAAATTTGTATAACTGATTATTTTTTAAAAGGATTTTTTTTTTACCTGTACTGCTGTCTCTGCCCAGAATGTTCCTCCTCTCTCTTTTTGACCCTTCCTCATCTCCTTTGATTAAACTCCTATTCACCCTTCAAGATCCAACAAAGTACTACCCCTTTCTTAGTGCCTTCACCTTCACCCCACCCAGAAATATCCTTTTCCTCTTAGAGCCCTTTCTTTTGTTTTTAAATTCTTATAATGTACTACTTTTTGGTTTACAAGGATTAGTGGGATAGAAGATATAAATTCAAATCCTGCCCTATTGTTTTACTGTCCCCTTGGGTAGGCCACCATACCTCCTGGACCTTGATTTCTCTATCCACAAAATGAAGGGTTTGGGCTGGGTACCACCCAGTTCTCACATGCAGTGGAATGTGAGGTCAGGGGTCAGAAGACTCTGGATCTCTGCCTTGGCATCTCAGCATACAGCTGGTACTGCTCTCCAGCCTCACAGTCTCTTTTCTGTTTCTTGTTCACTTTGGGTTAAAAGTGCAAAGATTTGGCCAAGAGCTTGTCTAGAGGAGGCTTCCCTGGGGAATCTCTTACTGTAACCTGCCCCTGATTGACATCTTCAGGGAATAAAACACTTTGAAATTGCCAGGTTTCTTCAGCGGCCTGCAGCTATTATAAAAATAGTTCTACCATGATTTTTCCTTAAAGGTAGATGTCAACATCTGTACCTGTCAAGGAAGAAAATATTGCAAAAAATTAGCTGTTACCCAAGTCTTAGAAATTAATATGTGACAATTTTAGATTTTGTTTCTTTTCCACCATGTGTCTTCTGACTTTAGGGATATTATGACTGACCATTATCCAGTTTATAGAGTGCCAGATTCAAGGTCCCTGAGCTAGAGCACCTCTACTTTTATTTAATAGTGACTATGAATCTCTGCCATTGAGCAAGGGTCCCCTTTAAGATGTCATCAGAGAATGATTAACATCACAGTTTTGTTACTTACTAATAGTTCTGCATTGCTGGGCAAGGTATTTAACCTCTTCAGTTTTCTGTTTTCTTACCTGTAAAATGAGAATACAGTCATACTAGTATTTCCCTGTCAGACTATTGGAAGAACAAAATGAGATGATACAAAATCAAGAGAGAGAGGACAGTGCCTGGCACTTGTTACCTGATTTTCCTGTAATACCTTAAAGTTTACCTTTTATTTATTTATTTTTTTTGGGCTGGTTATCTCAAGTTTAATGTTTTGACTGTTGATGCTATTAAGACAACCCTCACAGATACTAAGGTAATAACTGTGAATAATGTACGTTTAGTCTCTCCACAGGCTCAAGGAGGCAGTATCTCTAGGTACCATCCAGAATCTCAGTCCCTTGGTGCGGTGCAGCTTTTGTTTGCTGTCATTCATTAGTTAATTCATTCATTCACTTCTCTGTTGCTTGAGAACTCACTTTGTGTGTGGCCTCATGCTTGGAGCCTAGCACAGGTCTGAGCTCTGTCTGGGTCAGCCCAGTCCCACTCACTTGCAGTAACTTCAGTGGGCTCCAGCGTGGGTGCAGAGGTGTTTGTGGCCAACTTTCGGCTTCTGGCTATTCTGTTAGAATGTCTACTCATACAAATGGGTTTTTCATACAGATTTAATGTGTCTTTTATATCTGAGAGCCTTTGATGCAGGGTGCCTCAAATACACACGATCCTTGCCAAAAGATAGGTGAGTGCATTAGATGAGTGAAATTTCTTGGTCATTTTCTTCCTTACTGTACCATCTTTGTAAACTGTGGAGAAAAAGGAATCAGACATTTACAGCTAGTTGTTATAGAGGATACAAATGATTACTTTTGAAATATAATCATGATAACTATCTCCTTTTGTAACACTTTTCACACATCAAATCATCTATCTGGCTAGTACTTATTGGCTGTTGTGCTAGACCTTGTTTTAGGCCGTGGGTATGAACAAGATGACATGATCTCTGCTCTCATGGAGACTTACATTCTCATAGTGATGGGCAATAAGCAAGCAAGAAAGATAAGGCAATTTCAGAGAGGGATGAAAAAATAAAGAAAATAGAATGGACTGATGAAATTGTGATACAGCAAGGGGACTCATGTAGATTGACTGATCAAGGAAGTGCTTTCCTGGAAGTAGGTGTGTGAGCCTAGACCTGTGGAAAGGCCTGAAGGCAGGAATGGGCCTGGAGATCAGAAAAGAGCAGAAATCAAGTGTGGCTGATAAAAGGTGAACATGGGGGAGGGAATAGAAGATGAGGTCAGAAAGGCAGGCACAACCTTTAGACCATGACCTTTAGACACTTGTAAGCACACTGAGGATTAAATGAGTGGGAGCTTTTAGCAGGAGCAAGTTCTGTCATACTCTAAGACTGTCACTCTGGCTGCCATGTGGAGAATAGATTGTGGGCAAAGGAAAGGCAAAAGGATCTGTCGAGAACCTTTGCAGTTGCCCACCATGGCAATGGCCACAGGAAGTATTTAAGCATGTCACAATACCTCCTGATGCCTCAGTCTTCTGTGTTCTGCTGGTGTTTAGTAAAGCGCCTACTCTATGATGTTATCTCCTGTTGGAGGGCTGCTGGGGCTTATTAGGAAGACAGACATTTTTTTCACCTACAAATAGCTGAGTTGAATTAAAAGCATTTAGCACTTTAGAAGCCTAAAGCTAGTTCTTATCTGAAATCCTCAAATTCTGGGACCCGAAACATCATCTCCTATAATAGTGGCTTCAAATAGGACCACGATCTCTGAGCACTGCCTTTCCTGTGCACCTGTAGAAACTCTGCAGTTTCCCCTCTTCTAAACAGATCTGGGTAAAGCTCTGGGGACAATTTCATCCCTGCCCTTTGGTTCCAACCAGGGCCACATATGCACGTAATATGCCTAAATTTAGGGCAATAGGTTATTTAACTCAACTCCTCCATTTTAAAGGGACAAGACCTTGACAGTTGTATTAACGTTCCCAAATTCAGCCCTAGAAATCAGCTTTCCTAGCCTGTGGGCCAATTCTTTATTTACATTTTTTTCTTTCATTTCCATACTCTGTTATGTCCTTGTTTGTTGAGGTTTTCATAGAAATTGACACCACAGGGGAAATTTCTCTACATCTTTTTTTTTTTTTTTTTTGCGGTTCTAGGGATTGAACTCAGGGGCATTCTACCTCCGAGCTATACACCCAGCCCTATTTTTTATTCTTTATTTTGAAACCGAGTCTCACTAAGTTGCAGAATGCTTCACTAGGTAGCTGAGGCTGGCTGCGAACCCGGATCCTCTGGTCTCAGCCTCCCGAATGCTGGGATTACAAGCGTGCACCACCATGCCCGGCTCCTCTACATCTTTTTTGAACTCAACATAGTATGCATTCAGTACCCCACTCTTGCCCTAGCCTCCCTTCTATCCCAAGAAGGTAGCTGATACCTGATGCGAGACTGCTCATCCACTCTTTATCCAGGGCACTTCCAGCTCTCTCTGAGTCAAAATCCTATGGGGGCTGAAGTTCCTACAGAGTGAAACTCTAGGCCAGGGACAATAGCTGCCACAGCTTTGCGAGGCCATATGAGCACTAGAACATGCTAATACGATCACCAGGGTCCCAGCCCTGCTCTAGTGAGTGGGACATGTAGGACTCCTGTGGTACCCACATGGGACTTACTGAAACAAGAAAGGAGGCAAAGAAAGACATGGCTCAGTCCTCCCCCTTAAGGGGAGAGGCACTAGTGGTTCTGGAAGTTGGGGTTTGGGGTAGGTTGACTCTCATAGGCATTGATCAACAGAACTTATACTGCAGTTCTGGGGCAGAGTCCAGTGGACCTTTGCTGGTCCAGTTGTCAGCAATTAAATTACTGAATTGCCTGATACTCTATAATAAGCTTGCCAGAGTTAGCAAGTTAGAGTACAAAAAATGAGTTAGGCTTAAATTTCAGATAAACAATAATGTTTTGGATAAATATGTCTCATGCCATATTTGTTTTATACTAAAACATCATTTTGTTTATCAGTTTAGAGTTTTCTAATGTTCTGTGTTTGACATGGCAATCCTTGTATATCTAGAAAGACCTTGTAGAGGGCCTTGGATGGCCACCCTTATTCAGCTCTGGGCAATAGCTGTGAACTATTATTTCTAAATTTAACAACCAGTTTGGCTTTGGGTGCATGAATATCACCCAGGTCACATTCAAAATTGATGATTTTTCTTTAGTCACTTAAATGACTTGAAGAGTTTAAAGAATTTCAATATATGTTGTAAAATTGTTCCCTTAAAGGGCAG
>PVLC010048152.1:0-10849 GCA_004027655.1 Graphiurus murinus
TTTTGCGATACTGGGGATTGAACTCAGGGGCATTCTACCTCCGAGCTATACACCCAGCCATATATTTTTTATTCTTTATTTTGAAACAAAGTCTCACTAAGTTGCAGAGTGCCTCACTAGGTAGGCTGGCCGCAAACCCGGATCCTCCAGTCTCACCCTCCCAAATGCTGGGATTACAAGCGTGCATCACCACGCCCGGCTGTATTTTTTTTTTTTTTTTTTTGAGGTACTGGGGATTGAACTCAGGGGCATTCTACCTTCAAGTTACTCCCTCCCCAGCCCTATTTATTATTTTTTATTTTGAAACAGGGTCTCACTAAATTGCAGAGGGCCTCACTAAGCAACTGAGGCTGACTGTAAACCCAGATCCTCCGTTCTCAGCCTCCCAAGTCCTGGGATTACAAGTGTGTGCCACCACAGCCAGCTCAAAATTTTTAAAAAGTGAAATAAAAACAGCTGGGGGTATAGCTTGGAGATAGAATGCCTCTGAGTTCAATTCTCAGTAACACACACACACACACACACACACGTACGTTTATCAGAGCCATGGGCTTATCATTCCATGAATCTGCTTACTTGCTTGCTTGTATTGAACCCAGGATCATTCTATCTCTAGCTACACCCCTAGCCTGTCTTATTTTGAAATACCATCTCGCCAATTGCTAAGGCTGGCTTCAAACCTGCAACCCTCCTGTCTTGGCCTCCCCACTCTGCTTCCTTAGAGTCCCTCTGCTGTGTCACCCTTGCTCCCCGGGGAGGTCTCTACCAGCCTCTTCCCCCTTCCCCTTAGCCGAAGCCCGCTCTCTCCCTCCTGTCTCTTCTGCCCACTTTGAGGCTTGGAGGAGGGAGAGGGGAGGTGCGGTCTGTCCTGCCCGCTCCTCCTCCAGGCCCCAGGGCTCCAGCGGCTGCTCCTGACATTTGTTCTGGGCAGGGAGCTCTGGGCACCGCTCTGAACCCATGCTACCTGCGCATTCTCACCTCATTCCTCCTGCAGATCTCACTCCACTTCCTCCCTGCCCTCCCCGGCTCTGGGTGTCCTGACAACTCCCCGCTGTCCCCTGGGCCAGCTCTTCTCTTGGGACGTTGTCACCAGTCCCCCAACCTCCTGCAGCCGTGGCCGCTGTCACCCAGACTCGCCTCCCGCTCCTCCTCCCCAGCTGCACCCCTCTAATCTGGAAGGTTCTGTTCCAGGGCGGGCTGTCCTGCTAGCTGGTTCTGAGCCCTCTGTGCGCACAGGCCGGGCTCTGCCTGACTTCGGCAGTGAGCCGCTGTGAGGAGAGGGTCCTGGATGTGGAGAGGACTGGATAGCCTGGGGGGGGGGGGTCGAGAAGAAGGTGCTGTGAGGGGAAGGTGGAACTTGCTGGAAAACTAAGACAGCTGCTTACAACCCTTCCCCCCAGGAGCAGCAGCTCTGCTCTTAGCCAGTGTAAACTGGGATTAGAGAGTTCAGAAGGTCACCAGAGAGAAAGCGGGTGGCATGACGCGGCGCGACCACAGGGGGGCAGCAGGAGGAAGCCTGTCCCGAGTCCCCCTTCCTTGGCTGCCTGGCGATCCGCGCTCAGTCCTTCCCCAAACCTCCCCGTCCAAACCTCGATCTTCCTACAAATCTCACTCACTGAGCGTCTAGTCACGCCGTGGGAAGGTGAAGAATCTCTTCCCCAAGGTGCCCTGGGGAGAGCCACAGCCTGCCATCTCCTCTCTCTCCATCTTGTCACCGCTGCCCCAGAGTCCCGGGTTCTAGCCCCACCCTGAGCACCGAGTGGGCGGGGCGATGAGGATGGAGGGGATCCAGGAGGCTGGCCCCGCCGCGCCCTCTCTATGGAACCTTGACCCCAGAGTTGACCCAGACCTCCTGGCCATCATCCACACAGGTCCCTCTCCCCGTCCTCGGTGCCTCTGTCCCTGGAGAGGCCAGGCTGGCTGACCGCGAAGGGAAGGCTGGCCTGCTTGGTTGGGAAGGAAGGACCCGGAGCTCAGCCTTTCTCCAAGTCGGCTCCCCTAAAGGGAATTGTTCCCGAGCCGCTCTGCCCTTACCTGGCGTGGCGCTGCCCTGGACCCTGGGGTTGAGCAGCCCCATCAGCAACACCGTCAGCGCCCAGGTCCAGGGGGCCTCAGGGACCTGCGGGACCATCGTGGAGCTGGAAAAGGCTGGTGAGCTGGAGAAAGTGCAACCAGGGAGTCGGGGACCACTAAAGGGCTTCTGAGTGAGGTATCAGGGACCACAGACCCAAGTAGTCTCCTGAGCCCTGGGATTGGACGGACTCTGAGAAAACAGCCAATGGGCAGGCGGCTTCCTATGAGTCATCACTCACCGGGCAGACGTGAGTGTGAGAGGTCCAACAATCCAGTATAGGGTGGGCTTCAGATGACCAGGGGAGAGTGATGCTTTAACCCGCTGGATAAGCATGAGTCTGGGGGAGCACGTGTTTCCTTTGCTCTGAGGTGAACGTAGACCTTCTGTTTACCCGTCTCTGGATTATCATTCCCCCACTTGCCCCCCTCACACCCCACAGCCCGTGGATGGAATGGGTGCCATCTACTGTGTGAGAGGTCATTCATGACAGGGTTTACAGAGCTATGAGAGCGCCCAGCACAGGGCTCGGACAAAAAATTAAACACTACTTATAAGAGGAAAATATTGGAGAAATCCTCTTAAAAACAGGATCAAAACAAGGGCCCCATCGTCACTGTGCGTGATACTGCACTGAGCATTCTTATGTGAAAAAGAAATAAAATGAATAGTAACTTAATGAGAAAAATATATCAGCTTACATACCAGGAAAACGCAAATAATAAGAAATCTGGATAACAAGAAGTATGTAGAAGTCTCACTAACAAACGCAACCAGAATTTGAAAAAATACTTAAAGATCAACTTTATTCAAGTTAATATAAACTTCTAAATAAATACTATAAAACTTCTAACATAACAAATTAAACAGAAGAAACATATCTCACCAGGCTCAAAAGATTGTCTTCATTAGATAGTGCCTTTATTCTAAAAACCAGCAAGACATTTTTGTAAGCTTGATGAAATAACACTAAATTGCTGAGAGTCTCCCTAAGTTGCTGAGGCTGGCCTGGAACCTGCAATCCTCCTGTCTCAGCCTCCCAAGTACCGGGCAAAAAAAAAAAAAAAAAAAAAGAGAGAGAGATAAAAAAAAGGGCTGGGGGTGTAGCTCCTAGGTAGAATGCCCCTGGGTCCAATCCTCAGTACCAAAATAAATAAATACAAAACCAAAGAGAAATAAAAAGTAAAATATAATAGGACTAGGGTCTAGCTCCGAGGTGGAACATCCTTGGGTTCATTCCCCAGTACCAAAACAACAGTAACATGAACCAAAAAAAGAAAGAAAGAAAAAAAAAGCGTATAATATGGAGCACTTGGTTCACAGTCCCTTGAGTACTTCATACACTGCAAGCCCATGGGCTCGGGGCCTGTCTCTCTCCCTGCACGGCCAGTGTCTGCGGGGCTCCCATGGGAGCTGCTCCTCGAGGTATCCGTGTCTCTGCTCAGAGCCTCGGGGGTGCTCCCTCCTGAGACAGTGATCTGCTGCCAGTGCAGCGCCCAGGAGGCCACCGTGAATGTGAGAGAGAAGACCGCAGAGTGCTCTCTCTCTCCTCCCTCTTCTCCCTCTCTCTCTCTCTTTCTATCTCCCTCTCTCTCTCTCTTCCTCTCCCCCTCCCCCCCCCGCCCACCATCCCCTTCTACCATCACCCGCCACTTTACCCCTTCATCCACCCACAGGAGCCCCAGCCCTGGTTTCCAAGTGCATTTGTGTCAGCGTCTGCCATTGCCCCTCGCCCCTCAGGGACCTTCTCCATGCCCGTCCTGCAATTATGCCCCTGCTCATCCTCCTGCCCTCTGGGGACGGGGCTCCATCTCTACAGCTGCTTCTGCACAGCTCCTCCTCCTCTCTCTCCTCCCCCTCCTCCCTGCGATCCTCCTGTCTCAGCCTCCCAAGTACTGGGATTACCAAAGGTCCCCTCCTCTGACCATCCAAGTGCTTAGCTCTGTGGACTGAATACTCTCGATCCTGGGAAGGGGTCATTCCTGAGCGGGTCTCCATTCTGTGGGGCAGCGGGGCCTCCCATGCCTCGGGTTGCGCCATAGTGGAACAGGCCAGGGTCGGCAGGACCACTTGTGGTCCGGGTGTGATTGGATCTTTGGATCATGGAGTTCAAGTTCTTCTTTGCCGTCACGATGTCAGCAATGCCCCTCTGAGCGTCAGAGTGGAAAGCATGGATAAACTCGGGCAGATGCCAGACCGTCTCCTTCCGGTCCAGGTCCACGTGGAACTGCCCGTCTCCATCGAATTCAAACTTGTACTGCCCAGGAGGTGCAGGCGTCTGGACGAACTCCTCAATCCTGGACACGTGGCCGGATGCAGGAGAGCGAGAAGGCTGAAGTACATGCCAGTGTGTAGGAACGAAAAAAGAACATGGGGCAAGGTGGAGGAGGGTTAGCACACGAGAAACAGAATGAAAGAAAAGAAACAGCAGAGACAACGAGAGAAATGAGAGCCCTGTTGAAAACGCAGGTCTCAGCTGGGCGTGGTGGTGCATGCTTGTAATCCCAGTACTTGGGAGGCTGAGACCAGAGGATCCGGGTTCGTGGCCAGCCTCAGCTACTTAGTGACGTCCTCTGCAACTTAGTGAGACCATGTTTCAAAATAAAGACTAAAAAAATAGGGCTGGGGGTGCAGCGCTGAGGTAGAATGCCCCTGGGTTCAATGCCCAGTGCCAAAAAAAAAAAAAGAAAAAAAGAAAAAAAAAGAAAGAAAACATAGGTTTCTCTTGTCTCTCAAGACTTAAGCACGTCACTCCAGTACAATAGGAAAATTGAGCACAATGCGATGTTTATTGAGCACTTCTGTGTGTCCACCTTAGTCACGACTCCTCACAACTCCACACAGAAGGCATTGTTTTCCGTATCAGGGAAGTGAGGATATTTCCACATCAGGAAGTGAGTCAGGAGGATCTCAGGTTTGAGGCCAGCCTCAGCAATTTAGTGAGGCCCTCAGCAACTTCGTGAGACCCTGTTTCCAAATAAAATAAAATAATAAAATAAAATAAATTAGGGCTGGGGGTGTGGCACGGAGGTAGAATGCCCCTGGATTCACGTGCAACATTCTGCTTTCAGAACTCTACAAACACTATTACCTCAGTTAGTTTTCCTAATAAACCTGTGACATACACAGCACAATAATTTCCATTCTGTGGGAGAGAGCACAAAGACAGGGCGGGTTATGTAACTCAGATGATCGGGAAGCTGAGAAGCAGCCAGGAGAGGGGGTTCCCACACAGGAGCTGCCACCCCACACCCCTGCACTGACCACTTCACAGAAATGCCTCCTTGCTCCTAACAGAAACCCGAATTAAGAGAAAAAAAAATTTTTTTTTGTAGTACTGGGGATTGAACCCAGGGACATTCTACACCCTATACTTATTTTTTATTCTTTATTTTGAAACAGGGTTTCACTAAATTTTGGAGGGCCTCTCTCAGTAGGTGAAGCTGGCTCTGAACCTGTGATCCTGTCTCAGCCTCCCAAGTACTGAGATTACACGCATGCACCACCGCACCCGGCTGGAAACTCTGTTTTCTATGTGGTCTACTTTGTTGGTGAAGCTTCCATTGAATTGTTTATTGTTTCTTTCAGCTCATCCAGGGTATCTGTTTGCTTTTTGGAGGAGTTTCAATTTTTTTATTGACATGGTCTCTCAAATCTTGAATGTTCTCTCTGATTTCATTCTTATGATCTTTGATTATACTTATAGTCAAAATTCTGACATTTTCTGGCATATTCTGCACCTTTCTATCAGTGACTTCCATTGTTATGGGTTTGTGAGGATTTATTATAGTCTTTTTGGACCTTTCTCTTATATTTTCAGTGTTTTTAATTTTTTTATTTTATTTATTTTTTTTTTTTTGCGGTACTGGGGATTGAACTCAGGGGCATTCTACCTCCAAGCTATACCCCCAGCCCTATTTTTTCTTCTTTATTTTGAAACCGAGTCTCACTAAGTTGTGGAGTGCCTCACTAGGTAGCTGAGGCTGGCCTCGAACCCGGATCCTCCGGTCTCAGCCTCCTAAATGCTGGGATTACAAGCGTGCGCCACCTATTTTCAGTGTTTTTTATTGTTGTTGTTGTTTGTTTGTTTGTTTTTGTGGTACTGGGTATTGAACTCAGGGGCATTCTACCACCGAGTTACACCCCCAGCCCTATTTTTCATTCTTTATTTTTTTTGGAAACAGGGTCTCACTAAGTTGCAGAGGGCTCACTAACTGAGGCTAGCTCCAAACCTGGATCCTCCTGTCTCAGCCTCCCAAGTCCTGGGATTACAAGCGTGCACCACCATTTTCAGGGTTCTTAATTTCACAGTTGTATTTTGGTGGTTCTCCCTTTCTCTTTCTATAAGTGTACTCTGTAGAGTAGTTATGAATTAGTCTCTAAGTCTCTAATTCTTGTAATGGGCATTTAAACTCAGCCTTCACTACCTCTTTCAGTGGGTATAAACTCTGGCATGTCTGAGGATTGTCAGTGTCCTCGTGGCCTGGTCACCTCCTCTGGACTTCCGTGTGGTCCGTGCAGGAATTGTGTCTACTCAGAAAGACAGTCTGTCCTCACTTTGCCTGTTGTGTTGATCCTGGGAGCGCTATCCAGAACTCCCGCCTTATTCAGACTTCTTTCAATTTGTGAGGAGTTGAGCCTCGTGCCCCAGTGCTCCTGATGGTGTACTGGAGGTGTCGGGTGGAATTTGGTGGATCATATTCTGGTCTGTTCAGCATTTGCAGCACCTGGCAATGAAGTGTCCATTTCCCAGAGTCCTGCCTTTGTAGGTCAAAGTGCTCATTCCAAGTGTGGACATTCATTTTCAGGTGGACGCTATGTTATTTTGTATAATGAGAGGGAGGAAGAAGATAGGGGAACAGTGACAGTCCAAAGCAGAAAAATCAAATGGGGGAAAGTAGAAATGACATCAACACCAAAACAAACACTCAAGAAAAGAAGAGAAAAAGAAAAACAGGGGGAAAAAAAAGTAAATACCCAGATAGAAAAAGACAGTAGAGTAAAATATACACGTAGTCATCTGCACAAAGAGAAATCTAAATTAAAAAGAGATAAAGCCCCAAACAAAATAAAAACGGGCAAACAAAACAAAATAAAAATGAATCAAAAACAATCAAAATAAAGGAGAAAATAAGAAAAGAACAAGAACAAAGACAAGAGCAACAGCCAGACTATACCCACAACGATGATACAGAAGCAAAAACAACAAAAGCACAACACAAAACCCTAAAAAATAAAAACAGTTTAGTACTTTGAATGGGAACTTGATCCTCTTAGTAGTGAATTTTCAAGGAAGGTGGCTTCTTATGGTCTATATGCCTATGGATTGCTATTGCCTCTGAGTAGTGTAGACTGTAGGTTTGTTTGGTTATTTTTGTTGTTGTTGTTGTTTTGACTAGCTGAGAATAGTGGTCCCGACCGACATGGATGAAGGAGGCACATGTGATTTTGGGGCGGCCCAGAGAGGGGCAGTAAGTCCGGGAGAGTCCAGGTCTGAGTGCCCCGGCCAGCTGGGGTTGTGAACGGGAGACGGAGGGGGCTAATCCTAAAGGAACAGGAAAGAATGGAGGCAAGACAGGATTCTGATCAAGCCTCAATTTTTTATTAAAGGAGGACAGCTTAAGGACCTAGAGGTGAGGGGTGGGGTCAGGTGGGGTCAGGCAAGCTTGTGTGGGCTTAAATGATTGATCAAGGTTGACCGTGTCCTTTTTAGGTAAAGGCCACAGCAGGATGACGGGTAGAACCTGTTTTTGCATTGTCACTGTGGCTGTTTAGGGGGAGTTTCCTCAAAGTGTGAGTTCCAGCTCTGACCGGCCACTGGCTCCCAACATCTGAGTGCCACCTTGGGCGACAGTTACGCCTTTTCTCAGTTTCTTTTAGTCAGCTCCATGTTTACTGATTCTCAAAAGCAATGGCGAACAGGATGTGGGGCATGTTGGTAAAAGAAAACAGACTGTGAGCCGGGCGTGGTGGCGCACGCTTGTAATCCCAGCATTCGGGAGGCTGAGACCGGAGGATCCGGGTTCGCGGCCAGCCTCAGCTACCTAGTGAGGCATCACTAGGTAGTGAGACCTGGTTTCAAAATAAAGAGTCAAAAATAGCGCTGGGGTGTAGCTCGGAGGTAGAATGCCCCTGAGTTCAATTCTCAATACTGCAAAAAAAAAGAAAAGAAAGAAAACAGACAGTGCCGTTGGATTTCAGTGATTTATGGAGCTAAAGAGGAGGACCTGGCTGGAGCCTCAGCAGAGAAACTGCACACAGGCCAAAGAGCAGAGCTGTAGAAATGGCTTCAGGGCGACGGCTCGGCAGCAGCGTCCTCTGGTTCTTGCGGTGGATCCAGAGCCAGCCTCGGGGACTAAGGGGACAGAGGACGTCCTGGTCCAGGCACGTGACGTCTCTCAGGTCGGCTCAGAACCCTGTGGGGTGAGAAGCCCGTCGTCAGGTTCCTAACCCTCTTCCTCCTCTCAGCCCAACACAGAGAGAGACGGTCTTAGAGACGGAGTTGGAGCCTCATGAAACAGTTCATCAGGAGGGTGTGGCAGCGCGCCTGTTACCCCAGGACTTCAGAGACAGGAGGACTGAGTTTCGAGGGCAGCCTCGCAATAGTGAGGCCCTCGGCAATTTAGTGAGAAAATAAAAAATATATTGGGGCTGAGAGAGTAGTTCAGAGGTAAAACACTCCAGAGTTCAATCCCCAGTAACAAACCACAACAAAGTCTGTCCTTCCTCCCTCCCTCCCTCCCTTCCTTCAAATTGAACCCAAGGGCATTTTATCTCCAAGCTCCACATTTTTATTTTGAAACATTTTATTTTTGCGGTACTAGGGATTGAACTCGGGGGCATTCTACCTCCGAGCTATACCCCCAGCCCTATTTTTTTTTTATTCTTTATTTTGAAACCGGGTCTCACTAAGTTGCGGAGTGCCTCACTAGGTAGCTTAGGCTGGCCGCGAACCCAGATCCTCCGGTCTCAGCCTCCCGAATGCTGGGATTACAAGCATGCACCACCATGCCCGGCTTGAAACAGGGTATCTTCAAGCTACCTTTTTATTTTGAAACAGGGTCTCACTAAGTTGTTGAGGCTGGCCTTGAACCTTTGATCTTCCTGTCTCAGCCTTCCAAGTACTGGGATGACAAGTGTGTACCACTGCGCCCCGCTTTCTTTCCTTTCTCCTTCCTCTCTCTCCCTTCTTTTCTTGGGATTGAACATTATAAACCTTTTTATTTTGTTTTAAAACAGGATGTTGCTAGGTTTCTGAGAGTCTCATTAAGTTGCTGAGGCCGGTCTGGAACCTTCGATCCTCCTGTCTCAGCTTCCCAAGTACTGGGATTACAGGCTTGTACCACTGCATTTTTTTTTTTTTTTTTTTTTTGCGGTACTGGGGATAGAACCCAGGGGCCTTCTACCTCTGAGCTACACTCCCAGCCCTATTTTTTATTCTTTATTATTTATTTTATTTTTTATTTTTTATTTTTTTGTGGTACTGGGGATTGAACTCGGGGGCATTCTACCTCCGAACTATACCCCCAGCCCTATTTTTTATTCTTTATTTTGAAACCGAGTCTCACTAAGTTGCAGAGTACCTCACTAGGTAGCTGAGGCTGGCCTGGAACCTGGATCCTCCGGTCTCAGCCTCCCGAATGCTGGGATTACAAGTGTGTGCCACCACGCCCGGCTTATTCTTTATTTTGAAATAAGGTCTCACTAAGTTGTAGAAGACCTCACTAAATAGCTGAGGCTGGCGGGGAACCTGTGATCCTCCTGTCTCAGCTTCCCAAGTACCGGGCGTGTGCTACCACATCCGGCTTAGCTTCCTTTCCCAATGGAGAAAAGTAAGGCGTCTTTCCTACACTAGGCCAAAACAAAACAAAACAAAACAGTGCAGGAGCATTACCTGTTTATCGAGATCCTCGAGCTGAAATGAAAGGAGGAAGGGGGTCACACTGAGCCTTGAAGCCATCGTAGACAGCAGAGAAACTTCCCACGCACCTCCTCCCCTCTGTGCCCCCCGCGAGCTGAGCTCGGGTTAACCAGCCTGGGTTCCTCCCTCGCAGGCCCCTCGGCTCTGCAGCCCGTGTCCGTGTCCCCAGCACTCTGCCGCGCTCTGACTCCTCAGTCTGGGCGGCAGGCGCACGCGCGGCCCCTCGCGGCTTCCTCACCTTTCTGGCTCCGCAGGTGCAGGAAGACGCCCACGGCGAGGAAGATGAGCCCCAGCGCGAAGCCCCCGACTCCAGTCAGCGTCTTGTTCCGGGCGGAGTCCGACTGCGCCTCTGGGAGAAGGAACTCGGGTTAGTGCCGCCGCCTGTGCAGGCGCTCCCCGGTCTCAGGGAGGCTGCTGCTGGAAGTGGAGTGTGGGTCGGCAGCCAACCAAGGAGACCAGGAGACTGTGATCTTCATTTGGTGGTGTCGGGGCGGACCCCACGGGGTTCTACCTCTGAGCCAAACCCCAGCCCTGTTTTTTAAATGTATATATGTATTATGTATGTATGTATTTATTTATTTATCTATTTATTTTGCGGTACTGGGGATTGAACCCAGGGGCATTTTACCTCTGAGTCACATCCCCAGCCCTATTTTTTATTCTTTTTTTTTTTTTTTTTGCGGTACTGGGGATTGAACTCAGGGGCATTCTACCTCCGAGCTATACCCCCAGCCCTATTTTTTATTCTTTATTTTGAAACCGAGTCTCACTAAGTTGCAGAGTGCCTCACTAGGTAGCTGAGGCTGGCCGCGAACCCGGATCCTCCGGTCTCAGCCTCCCGAATGCTGGGATTACAA
>PVLC010048153.1:0-10849 GCA_004027655.1 Graphiurus murinus
GAGAGAGGGGGGGAGGGAGAGAGGGAGAGAGGGAGAGAGGGAGAGAGAGAGAGAGAGAGAGAGAGAGAGAGAGAGAGAGAGGTTCCATTTCATCAGGTAGCTTGGTGTACACGAAACCTTCTGGCCTTTTCCATTGTATCTGATGTCTGCACTCATAATAGCCTGAGTTGTAGCCATTGTGCTGGGATTCTTTCTTTTCTAGCTCCTTTTTTTTTTTTTGCGGTACTGGGGATTGAACTCAGGGGCATTCTACCTCCGAGCTATACCCCCAGCCCTGCTTTTTATTCTTTATTTTGAAACCGAGTCTCACTAAGTTGCGGAGTGCCTCACTAGGTAGCTGAGGCTGACCGCGAACCCGGATCCTCTGGTCTCAGCCTCCCGAATGCTGGGATTACAAGCGTGCGCCACCACGCCCGGCTTCTAGCTCCTTTTTAAAATGGGGGTCCATAGTTTGGGGTCTGTGTGTCTTTATTCTCTGGCAGTTTTTAGTCTCAAAAAATGAAATAAAATGATAAAGGATCAGTTTAAAAATGAAAAATATACATGTACATAAAAGTCAAATAATCCTAGCCAGGAATGATGGTGCACACCTGTAATCTCAGTACTTGGGAGGCTGAGACAGGAGGATGGCAGGTTCACGACCTGCCTCAGCAATTTAGGAGACCCTCGGGCACCAAGTAAGCCCCTGTTTCCAAACAAAAAATAAAGAGCTGGTGGTGTAGCTTGGATGTAGAACACCCCTGAGTTCAAACCCCAGTACCACACACACACACATAAAATAAGTCAAACAATCATGCAAAAACTTAGGTTCAAAGAAATAGTTATGTATCCCATCTCTCCACACCTGATTCTACCCCCAGAGGCCACCGTTTTCAAGTGATTTTGACACAACCTATTTGTTCATATTTATGGGGTACAGTACGATAGTTCAATACATGTACACAATGCGTAATGATCAAATCAGGGTAATTAGCATTTCCACCTCCTCAAACATTTGTCATTTTTATGGGTTGGAAAACTTCAGACTCTGCTTTTCTAGTTATTTTGAAATACATCATAAATTTTTATAGACTGTAGTTACCCTACTGTGCTACAGAACACCAGAACAAATTCCTATCTGTGTTTTGGTACCTGTTATCTAGCAGCTGTAAGTGACATTTGAGTAGGGAGGGAGGAAGTGATTTATGTGGTTCTTTACCTAGGGGGTAAGCCATCCAGGTAGAGAAACAGTGAGCGCAAATGCTCAGGCTGAATCTGCCAGGTTCCCATGGACCAGTGTTCCCTATATTAAGGTGTAGAGGAATCCCCCGGTGGATTGTTTAAAATGTACAGTCTGATTCCTGAGTCTGGAGCCAAACCTGATACTCTGCCTTCTTTCTCTTTTCCTTTTTTTTTTTTTTTTTCTTCCGTACTGGGGATATTGAACCCGGGGGGGGGGGATTCTACCTCCGAGCTATACCTCCAGCCCTATTTTTAATTCTTTATTTTGAAACAGGGTTTCACTAAGTTGCAGAGGGTCTCACTAAGTAGCTGGGGCTGGCCATGAACCCAGATCCTCCTGTTTAGCTTCCCAAGTACTGGGATTACAAGCGTGCGCCACCACGCCTGGCTCCTCCCTCTTTTCTTTTGGAACTGGGAATTGAACCTAGGGGTAGTCTATCCCTGAGCTACACCCCCAACACTTTTTTTAAAAAATTTTGAAACAGGGTCTAGCTAGGTTGCTGAAAGTCTCACTATGTTACTGAGCCTGTCCTCGAACTTGTGATCCTCCTGTCTCAGCCCCCTAAGTACTGGCATTGGCAGGTGTCCACCACCACACCCTGCTGATATTCTACATTAATACTGAGCTCCCCATTGCTGCTACTGCTCCTGGTCTTAGGAGGATATTTTGAGTATCAAGTTCTTAGAAAGAGTTAGGAGACTAATGAGGCTGAAGCAGAATGAGAGCAAGTCGAATGAACAGGTGGCAGACAGGTAATAGAAGACAAGACACTACCACATCTTATAGGTCGGTATGGGCTGGAGCTGCGATTGCAAATGAGATCATAGTGCTTTGGCCAGGGAGGGGCAGGGAGGCAGTGGTGGGTGGGAGAAGCCGGTAGAGGTAATGGTATTTCTGATAGGTTGGATAAAAAGAGTTGCTGGGCCAGGCATGATGGTGCACGCCTGTAATCCCAGTACTTGGGAGGCTGAGACAGGAGGATCCGGGTTCACGGCCAGCCTCAGCTACTTAGTGAGGCCCTCTGCAACTTAGTGGGATTCTGTTTCAAAAGAAAGAATTAAAAATAGGGCTGAGGGTGTAGCTCAGAGGTAGAATGCTCCTGGGTTCAATTCCCAATACCGCAAAAAAAAAAAAAAGTTGCTGGGTCACCTGGGCAGATGGAGCTGCCATTTCTGCCCCATCTTCTCTTTTGGTTCCACAAAGTTTAGGCCCTATTGAGTCTCATTATTGTAATCATTTCTTTTTGAGGGAAGGGTTGAATCAGTGGATTTAACCTCTGAGCTATACCCCCAGCCCTTTTTACTTTGAAAAAGGGTCTCTAAGTTTCTGAGGGTCACGCTAGGTTGCTGAGGCTTGCCTCGAACCTGCAATCCTATCTCAGCCTCTAAAGTACTGGGATGACAGGTGTGTGCCACCATGCCCAGCTAGCGTCTGTGTTTTAATGAGCTTCCCTGGAGATTGTTGTACACGCCAAAGTCTGAGAAGTAGCAGCTATTGCCACCCCCCAAAACTGAACCACCAGAGGTTCCCACGCTATATTGAAAACAGCCAATCTCGCCTAGTGGGTTCAACTCTGGCTGCACTAGAATTACCTGGGGAGCTTAAAAAAAACCCTCAAATGACAGAAACAGCGATGCCTGAGCTCCCACTACTACTGATTCTGATTTTATGGGACTGGGGTGGGATCGAGTGATTGGAACGTGCAGCTAGTTCTGAGAACCTCGTGAGTCTGGCAGATGGATCCACATTCTGTTTCCCATCCGCACGGTATTTCCTGCCTTGCACGCTGCTCCCTCTTCCTGGAGTGCTCGTCTGCACCACTTCTATGTTGCCAGCCCTCCATTCCACAAAGCTGAGCTCAAACGCGACTCCTCCACACCCGGGCCCCTGAGCCTCTCCTTCCTCACTTCCTGCAGCATCTAGAGCTGTATTTTTCTCGCTACCCACATTCTCCACCACATTTATTACGTATCACATGCCTTCTGCACATCAGTCTTCAGGATTGACTCCCATCCCTAGACCACAGCTTCTAAGCAACATTTTTTTTTTCTGGTGATACTGGGATTGAACTCAGGGGCACTCTGCATCTGAGCTACACCCTCAGCCATTCCTTATTTTGAAACAGGGTCTCACTAAATTAGTAAATGCTAGCCTGGAACCTGCTGTCTTAGCTTCCCAAGTATTGGGATTACAGGCATGCGCCACCGTGCCTGTCTAAGCCAACTTTCTTTTTGGGTGTGGTACTGGGGATTAAACCCAGGGGTGTACTACCACTGAGCTACACCCTCAGCCATTTCTTATTTTGAACCAGGGTCTCACTAAATTAGTACATGCTGGCCTTGAACTTGCTATCCTCCTGTCTCAGCCTCTCAAGCATTGGGATTACAGGCATACTCCACTGTGCCTGGCTAAGCCAACTTTGTGTGTGTGGTACTGGGGATTAAACCCAGGGGCGTTCCACCACTGAGCTATACCCCAGCCATATTTTATTATTTATTTTGAAACAAGAGCTCACTGAGTCGCCAAGGGCCTTCGTAAGTTTCTGAGGCTGGCCACAAAACTGAGATCCTCCTGTTTCAGCCTCCCAAGTGCTCCACTATGCCTGGCTAAGCCAAACTTCTAAAACTCTTTTGTCATTATATTCCCACAGAGCAGAATAAAAGTAAACACTTGAAAGTGAACAGTTCGGTGCCTGCTAGTACATTCATGATGTTTTGCAACTACTACCTCTATCTAGTTTTACAACACGTTCATCACCCCAAAGGGAAACCTTGGATCCATTAGTAGTCATTCACTATTTCCACCCAACCCCCAGTACCTGGCAACTACTGTTTTCTGTCTGTATGGATTTGTCTATGCTGGGCATTTCATACAAATGAAATCATGCAATATAGGGCTTTTAATGACTGGATTCTTTCACTGAGCATATTTTTTGTTCACTTATTTTGTGGTACTGGGGATTAAAACCAGGGGTGCTCTACCACTGAGTTATATTCCTAGCCTTTTTCATTTTATTTGGAGACAGGGTCTTGCTAAATTGCACTGGCTGGCCTTGAACCTGCTATTCTCCTACCTCAGCCTCCCAAGTCGCTGTGATTATAGGCATACGCCATTGCAGCTATGTGATATTTTTGAGGTTTCTCAGTTTCTGTTATTGACAGTCTTCTCTCTACTTCTCCAGCAGGTCCCGGGTTTCGCCAAAGTTCTATCCTTGGCTCTCTTTCCTTTGTAGCCTCCCTAAAAGTTTTATTCTACTTGCATGAAATGCACTATGGCAAATAGACCCACGGT
The DNA here is from genome assembly GCA_004027655.1 of Graphiurus murinus. Lineage (NCBI taxonomy): Eukaryota > Metazoa > Chordata > Mammalia > Rodentia > Gliridae > Graphiurus > Graphiurus murinus. The sequence continues at coordinate 4,514 of PVLC010048153.1, forward strand.
TGCTTAGTTTTTGCATCTGGCCCAAGCTTTTCTCCTGGGACCGGAAATGTGTATTTAAATGCCCATAGGCTGGATGTGGTGGTGCAATCTTCTAATCCTAGTACTTGGGAGGCTGAGACAGGAGGATCACATGTTCCAGGCCAGCCCTGGCGATTTAGCATAACCCTTAGCAACTTAGTGAGTCTCTGTTTCAAAATAAAAAGTAAAAAGGGTTGGGGGTGCAGCTCAGAGGTACAATGGCCTTTGGTTCGATCCCTAGTATGAACAAATAATAAATAAATAAATACCCACGGCACCACTCCGCAGCTACAGGAAAACTTCACCTTTGCCCTTTGTGAATTCCTCTCTCAGTCAATGGTGACATTTTCCCCAGCCAGAAAGCTGGGGCTCACTCCAGTCTTTTCCTCCATCTCAAGTAGTAAGTAGAGCAGAGAGCCTCAAAACCTGGGTTCAGTCTTCACTGCTGCTGCTGGCTAGGCTGCTGGCTCTGGGCAACTCATTTACTCAGTTCCATTTCTGTATCTGGAAAAAGAGAAATTGACCTCCAGGTGTTGTGCTAAGATCCAGCAAGGTGGCGGATGTGAGGTGCTCAGCACATAGCAGGTTTGTGTTATTACACTCATCACCAATCAATCACACATTGCCCATCTCTGCTACTTTCCTCTTGCTGCTGTGACAAATGACCACAAACTCAGTGGCTTAAAGCAATATAAATATATTCCCTTACAGTTCTGGAGGGCAGAAATTGGAGATGAGTCTTACAGGGCATCGGCAGGGCTGCATGTCTTGTGGAAGCCCTAGGGGAGAATCCATTTTCTTGGCTTTTCCAATTTCTAGAGGCTGCTTATGTTCCTTGATGCACAGCTCCTTCCTCTCATCACTCCGACCTGCTTCTCACCTGCCCCCCTCTTAGAAGGACCCGTGTGATGACATTGTGTCCACCTGGAGAATCTAGGCTCATCTCCTTATCATAGGATCCTTGATTCCACCACATCTGCAAAGTAAAGTCACATGGTCATGTAAAGGAAAATAGTCACAGGTTTTTGGGGACTAGGGAGGGGATATCTTATGTGTGGGGGGCTAACCACACAATCGCTAACATTCATATTGGCAGTCAACATGTTTTCCCTCATCAGTTTCTTTTCTTCTTCTTCTCCTCCTCCTCCCCTTCCTCCTCCTTCTCTTCTTCTTCTTCTTCTTCTTCTTCTTCTTCTTCTTCTTCTTCTTCTTCTCTCTTTCTCCCTCTCTCCCCCTCTCCCTCTCTCTTTCTCTTTCTCTCTCGCCCTCCCCTGAGGATTGAACCCAGGGACATTCTACCTCTGGCTATACCCCTTTTTATTTTTTAAATTTTATTTTATTTTATTTTTAATTATGAAACAGGTTCTCACTAAGTTGCTGAGGATTTCACTTAAGTTGCTGAAACTAACCTTAAACCTGAGCTCCTCCTGTTACAGGTGTGAACCACCACACCTGGCTTCCCCCATCAGTTTCTGTTGAATTTCCACTCTATTCGAGGGTAATTCACAGCTCAATTAAATCTAGCTGGGGAGGAGGAAGAGTAGTTTGAACACCTGCATATGTAGTAAATATGCAACATTTTTCCAGGCTTTTCGTTTCGGTGCCCAGGGTTAGCCCTCTCCAGCCCCAGCTCTCCCTGTTGCCTCTTATCATATTATCACCTCCTGCCCTTTGCTGACAAGAGTTCAAAACTTCTCACTTGAGCAGCCCTAGCTGCTTGCAGTCCTCCAGGTCTTAGGCCTTAACTCACTTGTCATAAAATCCTCAAAGCCCCGAATTTGTGTGGGAGCACTTGGCTCTCTGTCCTAAGCCCTAAACCTCTGGTTATTCTCAGGGATGAAAAATAATTTGGCTGCAAAGGACCAGAGGGAAGCCAAAAAGCACTCTGTTCAGGCATAAACCGGGACCCACCTGGGCAATTTTGCTTCTTGCTGCTGTTTTAGAGTATAATGATATGTGGAAAGTACCTAACAAATATTTGCATTTTTATAATGATACAAAAAAACATAAAGAGCAAAATGTGCAAATGTCATCTGGAAGTGTCTAGAACTTCCCCAGTGAATTCATCCTTGGTGAGAGTCCAGTGTACCTCACTGCAGGCAAACATAAAATGTGGGATTATACAGAATAATGGTCTTTGAAATGTATTTAAAATATCTACCATGCTGGGGGTGTAGCTCAGTAGTAGTGCTTGCCTAACATGCATGAAGCCAGCCTGGGCTTGGTTCCCAGCACCAAACAAATAGAACAAAACAAACAAAAAAACAACCACTCAAATGTATATTGATGAGAAAACCAAATATTATAGCTTTTAGCTTTTGGTACCATATTTTAAAGGATTGAAGAAATAGAGTTGCTGCTGGAGGGCCAAAAAAAAAAAAAAAAAAAAAAAAAAAAAAGGAAGAGACTCTGTAGATTATATAAAATTAAACAAGTTAAAGAAATCTGGAACATTTATTTATTTACTTATGTGAACCCAGGGCATTCTATCTCTGAGCTATATTCCTAGCCCTATTTCAGTTTTCATTTGGAAAAAGGGTCTCGCTAAGTTGCTGAGGACCTATGGTCCTCCTCTCTCAGTCTCTCAAGTACTAGGATTACAGGCATGTGCCACCATGCCCACCAATATTTGGGATATTTAATCCAGAAAAGAGAAACTTTAGAGCCAAGTATTTTTAAGGCTTTGAAGGCCTGCCACAGGAATGAGGTCTTATACTTACCTGCTTATATGATGGACCTCATCTGAGAGGGTGTATAGAGGGTCCTCAATTGAGTGTAGTATTGAATTGGCTGGCCGTTAAATTTCCTGGCGACCCTGTGATTCTCAGAGCCAGAAGACCTGAGCTAGTGGTATATCTAGAGTCACATAGGGGAAGAGCTGAGAGAACCTTAATCCTATGTCATAACAGTCAAATTCTATAAGCTAGTGAGTAGAAAGAAACAAAGAAGGGGTGCAGATTATTTGCAGGGATTATTCCTCCCATTCCTGAATGCTCACCTTTTTAAAATGTGACTCCCAGTTCTTCCCTTTGAGAGGTAAAGTTGACTTTTTCAACCCTTGAATCTGGGCTTGCCCATGTGATCTTCTTTGGCTAACGAGACATCAGCAGATATGAAGAAAGAGATTTATGAAGAGCTCATACTATGGGACTTATCCTCTTTTGTTGTTCTGGGGACTCTTGTGACTACCACCATGTAAATAATCCCAGGCTATCCTGCTAGAGACACGTGGCTCAGTTGCCCCCACTATTTTAGCAGATAACTACGAGACAGCTGATTCCAAAGCCCATTCAGGAGATTGAGGCCATCCTATACCAGCTAGTCCCTCGTTGACCCATCAGCTGACTATATAGCTACAAGAGTGAGTTTAACTGAGATGGGCAGAAGAGCCCTCAGCTGAGCCCAGTCCAAGTTGCTGGCCTATAGAATCATGAGGAAGTAGACGCCTGAGTCAATAAGTTTGGGGATGAGTTGTTAAGTAGCAAAAGCTAACTTCCACAAGGGACAACATTTTTGATCAAAAGAAACATAAAACTCATATATTTAAAGGCAAGAATAAGCCGGGTGTGGTGGCGCACGCTTGCAATTCCAGTACTTGGGAGGCTGACACAGGAGGATTGCAGATTCGCAGCCAGCCTCATCTACTTAGTGAGGCCCTCTGCAACTTAGTGAGACCCTGTTTCAAAACAAAGAATAAAAAATAGGGCTGGGGGTGTAGCTCAAAGGTAGAATTCCTTGGGGTTCAATCCCCAGTACAACACACACAACACACACACAAAGCCAAGAATAAATTGTCGTGGTGTATTTTTGAAATCAGGAGGAAAGTGAACTACAGTGAAGGAAAATCCACACTTAAGCAAATGTGACCTGATATGTTACTTATTACTACTTCGAATCAGTTGCCCATCCGGAAATTGGGGATGAGGTTTCAAAAGGCAGTTAGAAACAAGGCAAGCAATGTTTACATTCAGTACCTCATAAAAGTCCTTTTTCCTTGTGGCACTGGGGATTGTTCTACCTTATAAGCGACACCTCCAGTCCTTTTTATTATTTTGAAACGGGGTCTCCCTAGGTTGCTGACACTGTCCTTGAACCTGTGATCCTCCTGTCTCAGTCTCCCAAGTACTGGGATTACAGGTATGCATCATTGCATCTGGCTATAATTTCCCATTTTGAGACACTTCTACTTCCTGATTTTCTTCCTCTTTGTATTTGCCATTTCTTCTTAGTTCCCTTCACAGGCTGCTCTTTACCTTTGTCCTAGTCATGGTTCCTCGGGGCCCTATTGTCACTGGTCCATTCCTCTTCATCTATGTACCATCCCCCTTTCCACATTCCTAAAGCCAAAGACTCACAACACTGTATTTTTAATGTAGACCCTCTCTACTTGGTTCCAAATTCAAATATCTCAGTGACTTACAGGATGTCACTGGATGTCCTTTGAGCTCTTAAATTCACTGTGATCCAAAAGAGTTAATTAACCTTCTCCCCAAATCTGTTTCTTTTTTTTTTTTCAGTGTGGAAGTGCATCTGTTTATTCCAAGTAGTAGCTGTTTCTTATACTATCTTTTACAATGAAGCATATAGAACAGGAATTTTTACAGACTTGTTTTTCCTAAAAGTTGAGTAGGCACATCTTTAACTAGAAAAGCCATTTCCCATGGTATTTTTAAAAATTTTTTTATTTATATTTTTGGCATGGATTTTTTATACATTTCTTGAGTACAACAGGGTTACATAGACATTTATGAGATATCAATCATTGTCAGATCACAAACAGCACCACTTCTTCGTTTTACATGTATAGCCCACATTCTTAACATAGCTTGGTAAAGCAATTTTTCTAGAGTCATAAAACCATACTCCTTTAGGGTCATATATTTACTTTCTAAGAAGTAGGAGGGTCTTTCATCTATGCATCCTAGGGGAAATCTCCAGACTTCGAGATGCCAATGTAGCCATAGCAGAAGAGTCAGTATAATTGCTCATATATGCAGATAGCAACTGCCAGGGGGGATAGGGCCCAGCTGGGCTCCCACAACTCCCCCGTTTTTATTTTAAAATGCACAAAGGACTGTACCTGTCTTAGGTCGTTTCCTACCAAGTGCTTAATCTTACCCATCATGGGGTCTCGATGCGTCATTCAACGAACCCTGTCTTAGGTTGATTTGCCCTGAGAAAATCGAACCCATCATTGACTACCAGGTCCTGTGAGAGGCAGTGCTTGCATTTTTATTCCATGTAAATTTGCTCATATACTAACATAGGCATTGATCACAAGGTGTACAACAAGTGGTAGATTGCATAAACCTAGAATGACTATTGCTGTTGCTACGATAGCTCCTCCTAGCAAGGAGGTAAACGAGGGCCAGGTAGTGACCAAGGCTTGGAGCTGATCTACAAATGTCTTAGCTGTTTCTGCCAGGTTAATAGAAGTGGGCTCCGAGTTACGTAGATCCAGAATCTCCGGGTGTAACTTAAACAAATCTTTTTTTTTATTTTTTTCATCTTTCCCTTATTTGGTGCATTGTTTTTTTGTTTTTGTTTTTTTTAATTTTTATTCATACATTGTAAGCATACATCTTTGTTAGGTACAAATTGATAACAATATATGTGCTCACAATTTTCATTTGACCCCTTCCCCAAATTCCCACCCCGCTCCCTCGCCCTCCCTCCTTCTCAAGTTCAGTTTAGTGAGTAACCTTGATATACATTAGTGTCCCCCCCCCTCCCGTCCAACCCCTTCAGTTAAATCAACTTCTTTGCTTTCGAGGGTTTCTCCTTTTTCATCTGGAGACCCTCTTATGCCCCATGTTCTCCCTAGCATCCACATATTAGGGAGAACATATGTTTCTTTACTCTTTGTGACTGACTAATCTCACTTAACTTAATGTTTTCCAGTTGCCTCCATTTCCCTGCAAATAACATGATTTTGTTCTTCTTTATGGCTGAGTAAAATTCCATTGTGTACATATCCCATAGTTTTGTAATCCATTCATCTGTCGATGGACATAAAGGCAATATACAATAGGCCCACAGCCAATATCATATTAAATGGAGAGAAACTACAAGAGTTCCCACTAAAAACAGGAACAAGACAAGGATGTCCATTATCACCTCTCCTGTTCAATATAGTACTTGAGACTCTAGCCAGGGCAATAAGGCAAGAGAAGGAAATCAAAGGGGTAAAAATAGGGAAAGAAGAACTAAAACTATCCCTTTTTGCAGATGACATGATACTATACTTAGAAGACCCAACAAACTCAACCAAAAAACTTATAGAACTGATCAACAAATTCAGCAAAGTGTCCGGATACA